>LGSN01000157.1:0-81338 GCA_001314375.1 Phytophthora podocarpi | reverse complement strand
TCGTTCTTCATATTGGCGTAATCCCTGTCAAGATCGATAATATCTGATTCTTCTGATCCTCATCAGAAGTGCTGAGATTGTAGCCATCAATCTTGGAGTCGTCATACTTGTGGATGTCCCGTTTGTATAACTTCGTACCTTGGTCGATCTCGATTAATGGAACTAGATCGACCAGGAAATTTCTGCGTCCACTTCACCACACTACCACGGAAGGTATGCCGCGAGCTACATTGACATAGTCAAAGGATTACACGCATATCGCCTGGAAGAATGTACTTCGGCGGCGATGGGTGGAGCTCATAAGCAGGAACATCGAGCTAGTCAAATGGTTTCACACCGATCGCGCATAAGAGTGCACAGGGCATGGTATGGGTCACGCCGTCAATGCTGATAGTGCCGAAATCTTGCGATTGCTGCAACGCAATCGGTCGGAAGGGTGTACGACATAAGCCGTTGCTGGAGACTATTTATGTATAGCAAGCTGGCTTATCGAACACTATCCCAAAGTCGGAAAAATTAGAGGGTGGTGTTAACGGTGGCACCCAGCACGGTTGGACTGAAGAGATTATCCTAGCTGCGTTTGGGGAGATGATGGCTTTGCTATGATTTGTCAAGTTGGTTTGCTTTAGGTTCTGCGTTGCTTTCCAATTCAGTACATATTTCGTATCTCCCTTTTTATTTGTTCATTATTGCGGCTTCCCTAAGTATTGTTGCATCTGCGGTAGCATAATGAGCTTTATCGGCTAGGTTGATCCCGATAAAAACTATTTTAATATTAAAAGACGCATTAAACAATGCGTCATTGTTATAAGGCGCAGAACAGCAACGGTCCTTCCCCATAAAATCCGGAGCGGTTCCGGGCGAAGGCATAACTTTGTGTTTTGTTTATCCACACAGTGTTGTGGGCCGCTTGGGTGCCTTGTGCTGATGCATCTACGTTTCATTTTGTATTTTATTGTCGATAATTGGCTCAATATCTTGGAATCGAAGCAGCCCAATAATATTTTTATTGAGAGCCTCAATTATTATTTACAGCAATATTTGTAAATGCTCCAATACAATAAATAATCGAAATTAAAATTCCGACCTCGTTGGTTTACAATTTGCCATCGCGAACTTCGCGGCGAAGGCGTCAACAGATTTCGACAGATCGCTCTAACGCAGTAGTGCCAGAAATCTTGTATCGAAAAGTTACTTTATTAACTTTCAGCCCTTTGCGATCGCGTTAGTCCTATTGCTTTAACTACTATCTCCTTAAAATTCCTCTTCCCGCACCTCCTGCTTCATTCCCCTCGAGGAGTTTGTTTGGGGCGGCTGCAAGCTCGTTCTCGCATCCAGAGGGGTGTTTGTCTCAACAGACTGAGCTCTCGCTTCCAAGAACTTAGACCTCATCTTGTTGAGGGACTCCGCCTCGGTGTTTCTCGAGTAAAGTCGGCAAAAAGACTGGTGCGTGGCACTCGGGTACGACGACGGCAAGAAATCGGACTCCCGTGTAGTGTTTCCAAACTGATCCATGACAGGAATTGTCGGGCGCTGTTTCTCGTTTTCGACGTACGGCACAGCGTCAATGGGGAATCCGAAGCCGTTAGGTCCGAAGCCCGCGAACTCGTCGTCTACACCATTGCGTCCAGTCTTGCGTAACTGCATGAACATGCCAAACGCTGAGATCACCACAATTCCGCCTAGGTATCCCCACCAAACAGTCGGGATGGTGTACTCCAGATCACCGTTTGCGTTCTGAGTAGCGTACTTCTTCAGGTCGTTCGGGAACGGAAAGTCGCCAACGAAGAAGCCAACACCCCACACGAGGCTTGCAGCACCGAAGATGCTGATCCCGATGATTTCCAGCGGCTTGCCGTACTTGAGGTTAAACGTTGCAAACACGACGGCGAAGACCACACACAGAATGGTGAACAGCTCTTGAGTCTGGTTCGGGAAGATGTAATACGATGCTGAGTTGGTCACGATCGCCGCAAGCGTAATGCCTCCCGCTATCCCCGCGATGAAATTGCTCTTCGGGTGCACCCACATGGCCATACCACCGCACACAGCGCCTCCAAGGATGAATGCAACCCAGGAGCCGATGGACCAAAAGGACTTGTCGACGAGCATGCACTCCGCTGTCACAGCGATCCCTACGGCCCCGAGAGCAAAGCCAATAGCGAAGACAGTCTCATACATGAAGCGGTAACCGAAGACAACCATCCCGCCACCGACGAGAACTGCCACAACTGCAAGAATGCATCCGCCCAAATTGATTCCGTTAGTCGAGTCGAAGATCGAATCGTCCGCTGCTGCGGTGCTGTTCGGCGTAGCCTGAACGCAGGACGCAATTAAAGCCACTTGGCTCAGCAAAAGCATGAAATGCATCGCCGAACGCGTCATTTTTCGAGAATGCTGAGGACTGCACCGAGCTACGAGAATTGGAGAATGCGAACTCGCCACGCTCAGTTGTGTTGCACAGTGCTGCGTGCACTGGTTCTAGGCACCATGCGGCTCGAGTTCAGCTACCATTATACCACATGACATTAAGCACACTTGGCGGCCACAAGTCCCGCATATTGTGGCTCCTAGACACCACAACAACACACAGTCGGAAGCTTGTACAACAGCTGGCTGTGTTCTATGACAGCCCCCGCACAAAAAATACTCCTTGAAAAGAGATCGCATTCTGCCAACTTGGAGACTGCCACGAAGACTGCAATGCTATGGGATAATGCAGCTGGCATTAGCGCCGCAAAAGGTGACCAGCTCTCACCATGCGATGCTGCGATAATGAGGCTGCACGGAAGCGCTGGGCCATCTGTACTTTCATTGTTTGGTTGCGGGTGCCCTATTGAACCTTTCATTAGCCGCGCCAAGACCAACCGAGACAGCGATTGTGGAGACCATCGATTGTTACCATGAAGGCTCTCCTTTGCAAGCAGTAGGTAATGGGCGGACATTTGAGAACTCACATCCTGTCGTTGACATTGCGGTGGCGAAACTTGCTTAGTACCGATGTAAGCACGTGTAATACACCACAGTATGATGCCGATAGACTATCGACATCGTCGCTTGCGATCATGTTAGACAGACACGCTTGTGACTGATATCCACAGTTGTGATCGACAGCGTGTCTCGGTTAGACGGACGTAAGCAATCCTACTATGCAATCAGGAAAAGACCAAAGTAGAAGACACCAAGTCCAAAGGCTTTCGTAAAAAGTTACGTTGGTATTGTTGTTGGTAATTGTCGGTCTGAAAGTTGCCGGTGTCAAGGCACTCGCCTAGTGGTACATCCTACTTAGTTGCTCTGCGCTTCTGACTCGCGCAAAGCGCCTAGAGTTTCTCTGTCTCCAGAGCCTTAAACGTGGCTGACAGGGTTGCCGTAGCGCACGTTCTGCTGCTGCGGGGTGCTGGCCTCAACGTACTGCACGTCCTCGGTGCGGCGGCCCATGGCGTGCGACTTGTGGTACACGCCGTCGCGGCCGGTCTTGCGGAACTGGATGAACAGGCCGAGCACGAAGAGCACAAGGATACCGACGAGGTAGCCCCACCAGGCGTCCGGGATCGAGTAGACCCAGTCTCCGTTAATGTCCCGCGAGGCGTACTCCTTGAGGTCGCTGGAGGACGGGAAGTCTCCGGCGAAGTAGCCGACACCCCAGACCAGGATGGCGGCACCGAAGAGGCTGGTGGCAGTGATCAACACGGGCTTCTCGAGCTTGATAGCCAGCACACCGCCGATAATGCCGAGCACAATGCACAGCACGATGAGCACCACCTGCGGGTGGCTCGGGTAGATCTCGTAGCCGACGGAGTTGTTGATCATCATGGCGAGTGCAACGCCAGCGGCGGCACCGGCGATGAAGATACCCAGCGAGTAGAGCGACATGACGATGCTGCCGCAGATGAGGCCACCGACCACAAAGGCGATCCAGGACGCGGTGACCATCCACGACTTGTCGTCGAAGACGTTTTCAATGACCATGGCGATCGCGACGCCACCGGCCACGAAGCCAACAGCGAAGAGCGTGGCACGGAAGAGGCGGTAGCCCATGACCACCATCACAGCGCCGACCGCAATCGCGACGATGGACAGGATGCTGCCGCCGACTTTGATGCCATTGGTGGAGTCGAAAAGGGACTCGACAGTGTCGCTGGCCGAATCCGCGGCGCTGACCAGCAGCGAGAGCTGGCTCAGCACGAACAGGAAGAGTATGGGCATCGAAGGCAGAGAACGAGTCATACTGATGTTTGTAGTTGTTGTGTTCACTTGGCGGTGAATTGAAGAATGAGAGGGATGAAACGAGTAATGCGTGCTGGCGGTAGGTACGTTTCACTAGCTGAGACCAAGCGCAATTTTTTCGCAGTTGGACACAACGGTCAAGGACGGGGGTGGATTTTTGGCGTAAGTCGCTTTTGACTCAACATGGATACACTCGCTCTGATAGGCTCGCGGTGCCGAATGCCCATCTTGTTGCCCTTCCATAAATCTACTGCACCGCCAGGTGGTTTTGCATGCACTGTTCGAACATGTTGGACACCGCTTTGCATTCTGGATGCCCATGGCCAAAAACGGAGGAGAAAATCCGCGTTGCCGCCGCCAACGCGGGCAGCCTGCCGGTTGATTCGTGCATGGCCGCTGCGGCCCCTATGCGATACGAGCCCCAACACTGTGTAGTGCACAGTGAACCTGACATTCTCTTTTGTCTGTACATGTATTTCTAAGAACGACAGCAATAGATATATGTAGCGTGGGTGACATCGAGGGAAATAAATGATGGGAGCTTGCTCACCGCTGTCACACAGTCTGCATGTAGATACAGGCGTCAACCGAGTAGTTATCGTTAACCTTCAGAAACAGGGTCATCTAACGTCGAAAGGTGGCGGACCAGGCAGCTCGACAACGTTTGATGTGCTCCAAGAAAATATTAGTATAATAAATTGTACTAAGTATGATTCATCAAAATCCGTAAATAAATACCGTTCTTCCATGAATACATGCAATATACTACCTTAAAGTATTTTCGGGAAATCAATAGTAATTTATTACCGTAAATACATTTTTCGGGTTTGCAAGTCTGGCCGTCCAGATGATAGCCTACTTCTCTCCCTCCGACTCTGCTCTTCGACAACTTGCTCAAGATCGCAAAAGATGGAAGACTCTCATGACTATGCTTGCAGACGTACTGCCGATAAAGAGAGACTTGGCGTATGCGGACACCACTCTATGCCGCCGACTAGCTGAGCCAAGCGCAGGCATAATCTGGCAACGTGATAACGTAATACATTACATTACAAGTCTATTAATAGCCGCTCTTGAATCAAGAGATCAAGAATCTTGATCTCGTTGACCCCTCGGCTAAGTATCTAGGTCCATTAAGGTTTGTCATGCAAACGTCAGTTGATGTAGCCTATCATACAACTTTTGTTTGCCTCCGCAGGATGTCAAACGCTCCCTGTTTGGAGATATGTAGTACAGTGTCATAGTAGTACTTCGAAGTACACAGCAATCCGAAGTGTAATGGGCATTGGAGCTGTCGCCCGAGCTGCAAGTAATAGTTGTGATGAAACGTAATGAAATACATTTTACGAAGAGCATTGTATGCTATGACGCTGTTCTTGGGCTTATACGGATCCCTCAAACTTGCCTTCCTCCTCGCCTTCTTCCTCCTTCGTATCCGCGGCGTCATCCTTCACGAGCGCGCCGGTCTCCAGAGTCTCGTCCTCCGACGCATCCTCGTCAGCACTGGTTTCAGCAGCCATGGCCACGGCAGCCTCGTCATCGTTCAGGGCCGAACCGCTAGCACCACGGCTACGGGCTTTCCGGACAACGAACGCGAATGCCACAGCAATGATACCCACAAATGCGCCGACCCCTGCACCGATCTCGATGAACTGATTGGACTTCTCAGCACTGGCCTCTTCGGCATTCTCACTCGCAAGAGCCACGCTTTCGTCGTCCAGCTGCTGCTGGTCAATAGTCACCGTGTCGTCCAGCGAGCCCGAGCTCGAGGTCGATTCCGAGCCGTTCACAAAGTCCACCACATCATCAATTGCGCCCTGCGTAGCGCTCTTGGCACTGTCGTAGGCGTCCTCCGTAGCATTCTTAGCATGCTCGTAGGCGTCCTTCGTTCCGTTCTTAACGTGGTCATACGCATCACCAACAGCGCTAGAAACAGAGTCAACGGCATCGTCGATCCAGCCCTTCTTCTTCTTGTCCATGACCTCATCATCGTACGAGTCGTACGACTCCTCATCTTCATCCAGTTCGTTCACATCCACCCACTCGGCGTTCGAACCAGAAGCTGAAGTCGAGTCCGTGCCGTTCAGGAAGTCCTTCGCGTCGTCGTAGGCGTCCTTCGTGCCGTTCTTCACGTGCTCGTAGGCGTCTTTTGTGCCGTTCTTCACGTGCTCATAAGCATCCTCCGTAGCGTTGGCTACCGTGTCGATAGCATCGCTGATCCACCCCTTGTGGTGCTTCTTGTGCTTGTGCTTGATATCCACCTCCTCACTCTCACTGCCCTCGTCCGAGTAGCTCTCACTGCCCTCCTCCTCGTCACTCTCGCTACCCTCATCAGAGTAACTCTCGCTTCCCTGCTCTTCTTCTTCCTGCTCCTCCTCTTCCTCTTCTTGCTGTTCGCTGCCTACAAACTCCACCGAGCCATCGAACGATCCTGACGCAGACTCTTCATCGACAAACTCCACCGAGCCGTCAAATGAGCCCGAGGCCGACGCATCTACAATGACAACCTCCACGTCATCATACGAGCCCGAAGCAGACACCTCGACATCCACACTCTCGTCCGCCGCTTTCTTCTTGTGCTTGCTGCTCTTCTTCTGCGTCTGCTCCACGACCTCCTCCTCTTCTTCCTCCTCAGAGGCCGAATCAGACCCCGACTCGTCACTCTCCGACTCGTCGCTCTCCTCCTCTCCGCTCCCGCTCTCGTCGTCGTCCTCACCGCTCTCAGACTCGTCCAACTCGGAACCTTCCTGGTCCGCTTCCTCGCTGTCGTCGCTGCCGCTCCAGCTTGGCTCCTCTCCCACGACCTCCACATCCACCAAGCTGCCGCTACCGCTGCCGACCCACACGTCCTGACTGCTGGACGAGGAAGGGACATCCACGCTCTTCTTGTGATGCTGCCCGTGGTGGTGCGCGGTCTGCTCGCCGGACGCCACGGCGGCCGCTGCCAGCGCTGCTACGAGTAGGAAGAAGTTTTTACGGAACGCCATTCTACTGTTGGGGTCTTTGGCAAATCGGCGAATGATGTGAACCTGGAGGTCGGTCTCCAGTTTATCCGGCTACTACACGGGGTCGTCCTTGAAACCGACAAAATTTGTCTGACTTATACGTTATTGGAAGGGGCAATTTTAGTAAGATGACGATTTTAGTGGAAAGTGGCCACAAGTACCGTATGTTGTATTGGATAAAGGAGGTCATGGGTTGCAAAATCAAACGAATATCCCGGCAAAACCCGAGACACTGCACCGGCGCAGTTGCGGGTGGGATGTTTATGAAGTGAACGCGGTCGCGCTGGTCGCGCCCGCAAGTCAAACAGACAAAGATACTTTGGCGGTGGTTGCTGCCGCGGCCGCGAGTTTTGGTGTCCGAGCACCGAGAGAAACCGCTGCAGCAGCCAACCAACGGCAACTTCAGCAAGTACGTCATGTAGGCGTAACGCCCGAATCGAGGCTAGCACAAAACTTAGTTACCTACATACGCCAACTTGGACGTGGTGTAGCCAACCAATGCTACCGCCGCCGGTTTCTGATTTACAGGCTTGCAATGCAAGTTGTATGGCGTCGAGTGGACATTGCCGGAAACATGTCGGTGATTGCAGCCAGCAGCCTATCCGTTCGAGTGGGGAAATCAAGCCTGCAACTGAGTCAACCCATACTGTAGCAGCAAGTTGCTGCTGTGGGCAGTGCCACTGCACACAATGCATTGCGGCAACAATATCCATCGCCGATGGACCATCAAGTCGCAAACGACAAGAGGGAAGTTAATGGCGGTGATCACTTCGCAGCCTTTCCAAACGATCCTGGATGGCTTCAGTTTGTGTGCATTTGTGTAACAAACGTGTCGATTTGGTGTGTCAACCATCGCCTCTCGATTGGCCAAAATCAGGTCGCGAGGTTTTTCTCATCACTTTGTCACCAGCATACATTTGGCAAGAGGTTTTTCCTGGTAGCCGCTCGTCCGCAGCGTCCCCCAAGGTCACCACCAGAAGCACAAGCGGAAGCGCAGAGCGTCACAGGAACAGCAGCCACAGCAGCAGAGAACGATGCCGCCCAGCGTGAACCTCGTCAAGTTCTGGTCCAAATTCGGACCCGAGTTCGGTCGCACCACGCGCCACCTGTCGCCGTACGAGGTGCACCCCGTGCGCAGCCTCATCACGACGCTGCCCTACAAGACCATCCGCAAGATCAAGGAGAACGGCCTGGTGCTCATCCCGGCCACGGTCCTATTGGTGGGCACAGTCAAGTGGGGCATCAAGGCCAACGACGACGAGCACCGCACGCACTGGAGCTAAGCGGTTGAGAACAGAGATCAGAGAAAGTGGAGCCCCCTCGCAGCGCAGCGCCGCTCTTCTAGCTGTCAATCAGTCTGGCGGGCCGCTGGATGGATGCAGGTTCTGAAGGAAGAGACTTAGCAGGTCAGAGGCAGGGATTCGGTCGGGAGGCGACCGGTGCAGCAGGCAGCCAGGCAGATGAAGCAGCAGGAGGGCGTCGTGTAGCCGTGCGGCTCGTAAACTCCATGAGGTCATGGACAGCACCGAGTCTGCGAGATGCGCGGCTGCGGGGGGGCCGTTAAGTACACGAAATAAACAAGAAAAGCACAAGTTGAACAGCGGTCTTGTTCCGGGTAGCGGTGGTCCTGGAGCAGGCAGCATCGTCCCAACTTCATTTGCGTGGTGTGCAGAACATTTATGTGTGTACCTGCACACATAACTATAGAAAAAAAGAAATAAACGGCTCTGTCTATTTCCATCGCTCTATGCTCAGAGAAAGAGCGAGTGTACTCTGAACGGGCAGTGCACGTGCCGATATCACCTCCGCGCGGACGTCGCAACCGCTTGGCACTCCAAGACCTCCCGACCATGATGAACTCCACGTACGTCGCGCCGCAGAGCCAGAACCACGGACTACCGCCGTCTCCGCTAGTCGCCAAGCCGGGCTCCGTCGCCAGCAGCCGCTCCAGCTCCTCGCAGCGTCCCCCGCACCCCATGCGCAAACCGTCCACCAAGGCTCTGATTCTGCAGCAGAAACACCAGGAAGAGCAGCAGCGGGCGACGCTGGCCAGAGCCGACACCGCAGACGACGTGCTGCTGAGTCGGGCGGCGACGGAGGCGGCCCCTCATTTGACGCCGGAAGAGGCAGCGGCGGCGCTTCGAGAGCGCTCCAACTCGCTGGCGGTGATGGAGTCCATGCGCTCGCACTTGCCAGGCAACGGCCACACCATGAGTGTGAAAGCTACAGCGAAGCTGAAGAAGGAGATGGACAACGCGGCGCAAGTGGTGGAGGCCTTCCTGTCCCCGAAGCTGCTCAAGGACCAGTCAATTCCGCACGAGCTACTGGCTGAAGCGTACGGACTGGTGTTTATGACCATGTACAAGGTGGGGTTCGTGTTCTCGGGCAAGATTGGAACGGGGTTTATCATTTCGCGCACGACGGGAGGATGGTCAGCGCCAAGCTTCTTGTCGTCGGGAGGTTTTGGATTCGGTATGATGGCGGGCGGTGAAATTGTCAATTACATGATCATCTTGAACTCGAGGAGCGCTGTCAAGGTCTTCACAAGGAATGGTCAAGTGCAGCTGGGGTCAGAGCTCGACATTGCTGTGGGGCCCATTGGTCGAGCCGCTAGTGCTGCACTAAATGTTGGCCCAGGTGGTATTGCGCCTAATTACTCGTACAGCCACAGCAAAGGACTCTACGGAGGTATTGGACTCAGCGGCGGTGTCATCTGCACGCGCAAGTCACTGAACGCGAAGTGCTACGGCCCTAATGTTACAGCGCGACAACTTTTGGGCGGAGAAGTAGCGTGCCCGTTAGCCGAGCCACTCTGGAGAGCGCTGGACAAGGCACTGGGCATGCAGCGCGAGTACGTGAACGGCTTTCCCGTGCTGGCACCCACATACACCGGAATGGCGTGCGATGCGTGCGGCCACGTTCACTCGACAGGGAACAACCCGAATGTCTGCGCGAACTGCGGGAACCTGCTGGTCTACAGCGTCAGCGTGCACTCCGGGCGGCGCAATACCAGTCAGCTCATTTCCTCAACATCGATGAACCCGGCAGCGTAAGGCATTGGCTGCGTGTCAGGGCTGTCGTCAAGTCCTGACTGTTTCGTGTGCGTGCGCACTAGTGGTGATCGATGCTGACAGCTATTGCGCCGCGGTGTACACTTTATTTTATGCTGAGAGGAAATTAGTCGAATGAAGTGCTTCTTGCTTGCTTAAACTGTTAGCGTGGCCTTGCCTTGAAGCCGTTCCCCGGACAGAGTCCCAACTCGTACAGCCTGGCCGTCCATTGCGGTCAGCCACTTCAACGTCAACCTGTGGGACATGCGACGAGGCATCGACATCACCTTCACCTTATACCTCTTCAAATTGGATGATACCGGTACATCTATTTAACTACTTCATAGTACCGGTATGTGATTTGTACTTGGTACAGGGCTCCAAGTTGGATGTTGTTGGAGTCCAACAACATCGGATAACTTTGGATACAGTATTTGACTTCACAAACTAATTCTGCAGGTAAATGACCTGTATCATTGCATATTTCTGTAAAAGTAAAGTAAAGCACGAATCTTGGCATGGAGTTCGGCA
Organism: Phytophthora podocarpi; assembly: GCA_001314375.1. Classification (NCBI taxonomy): domain Eukaryota; phylum Oomycota; class Peronosporomycetes; order Peronosporales; family Peronosporaceae; genus Phytophthora; species Phytophthora podocarpi. The sequence continues at coordinate 70,525 of LGSN01000157.1, read as the reverse complement.
GCGTGGGGCAGTTCCCGACGCTGGCGCCGCGCATCAGCGAGCTCTTCGGCGCCAGTGGTGGTGCCTTCCGTGTAGGAGAAGCAGATGCTTACGCTCAAGATCTGGACGAGCTCGAGTGCGAAGAAAGAGCGTTGGAAAACATGGTACAGGAGCTGGTGAACCGCCAAGAGGCAGTGCCCATCGGCGTCAAATTCCACCGCGAAGGAGCCGGCAACACGATGCAGCAGGTAGTAGCAACAGGTGCAGATGGTTTTAGAGGTGATGAGGCGCCTCAGGAGACCGAAATTCCGTTAGTGAGGTCAAGTTCGTCCGAAGAGGAGGAAGAAGAGGAGGAAGATATGGACGAGGACGAAATGATGGAGGACGACGACGACGAAGAGGAGGAGACGACTGGGAGAGCGACAATTGTACGAGGTGAGGGGCAGCAGAGAGGCGAGGACTCGTTTGCACGGGACATTGAGTCGGGTGACAACTCGATGGAGATGGAGGAGGAGCTGCCACCTCCGAGTGACTGGCATTAAGAGTTTGCTTTGCATCAATATCATAATGGACATTCCCAGGACAGTTTTATGTGCACGAAGCGACATCGCTAGCAATGTCACCGTCTTGCCATTTTCACCACTGTTCTAAGCTTATATCATTCAGCTGGCGGCCTCGTGCTGCTGTCACAAATCTGCGTCCGCCTAAATAATGACATGTTAAATTGCTATCATTTCGTGCCACCATGAAGGTCGAAGCAGGGCAAGAGGACAATGGCGCGGCCGGTGCGACGGCCTCCAACTCCGCGGGCGAGACGGCGCTGTCGGAGATGAACGCGGCGTTCGCTAGCTGTCTGTCTCTTGTGTGCCCTCCTATCCAGTACCCTCCGCACTGCCGCTTCAATCCGGTGCGAGACGCGGCCGACACGGCGGAGATCGAGGCGCGGCTGGAGGAGTTTTTCCTGCACGCTAAGCAGCTGGAGCAGCTGTTCCTGAACGACACAGTGGACAGTTTGTCCTCCATGAGTATGGAGGTGTCCACAGCTGACGCAGAGACGGACGCAGAGCGCTCAGAAGCTGCAGTGGGGCGACAGCAACAGAGTGAACTGGAGCTGGAGATTCTGAACCTCGAGGCGGAGCTGGCGGAGAAGAACGACCTGATCGAGAAGTATACGGAGGTGGTGCGAGGCTGGGAGGGCAAGTTTAAGAGACTGGATCACCGCATGTCGCCTGACAGAGAGTGAAGAGAGAGAAGAGGAGGAAAGAGACGACAATTCCAATGGAAAAGCTAGCTGCATGTTGTGTAAGTACTTGATGTCATGTCTAGCTATCCATACACGCACCCGCTATAAGGGAAGAAAGAGGAGCGAGCGGGCTGCTAATGTACTGCAGGAAGCTTACTGGAGCGGCTCCCAGGCCTTAAGTAGCACGGCCGTCTGCTCCGGACTGCGGACTGCGATGCGCACGAAGGTGGGGAGGTTGTAGCCGGGCTTGCCACTGCGCACAGGCACGCCATGCTCCTTGGCCAGCTTGCAGGCTTCTTCGCACGTGGTGACCGACTTGGTGTCCAGCCAGATCCACGACAGGAAGGACTTGCCGAAGAATTCCCACGTCGGGAAGCGCTTGGACAGCTGCTCCACGGCGTTAGCACGCCACTTGGGTGTGACATCCCACGTCTCCTGCAGATAAGCGTCGTCCTTGACCACAGCGGACACGAAGGCCAGCGCCATGGAGTTGACAGACCACGGCACCTGCTTGCGCTTGATCTCGGCCGCGTGCTTGGGCGTGGGGGCTACAACGCTGCCGATACGCAGACCCGTGCAGGACCAGATCTTGGTCCAGCTGGTCATGATCCAGATGTTGATGCGACGGGTCTCACTGAGCTGCTTGACCCACGCGCGCTGGTGAATGAGCGAGTCCTCGCGCCACTTGGGACCCACCCACGGCTGCATGCTCTCGTCGATGATGATGGTGTGGTTGTCGGGGCAGTTGGTCTCGATGTAGCTCTTCATCTCCTCCACGTCCATGTAGTCTCCCGTCGGGTTGGTAGGGTTCACAAGACACGTCAACGCCGCCTTGGGATCGTTCCAGGCCAGCGTCTTGCGGCCGTCGGCCTGGCTGGAGCGCTCGTACTCCTTGTACTGCGTGACGGTGCCTCCCGGGCGCCAGCCGCCGGGCTGCACGCTGCGGATCACCAGATCGATGAGCTCCGAGGCGCCGTTGCCCATGAGCAGCAGCGGGAGGTTCTGCTGCCAGTTCTCGGGCCATAGGAACTCGGCCAAGTGGCTGATGGCCGGCTGAAAATCGGCCGGAGGGTAGTGGTGCACGGTGCTCATGGCCTGCGTGGCCGCCTCGAGTGCCTTCTTGGGGGTGCCCAGCGCGTTGGTCGTCACGCTAAAGTCCTCGGCGAAGTTGGCCAGGAACTTCCAGTCCTGGCCGCCGTGGAATGTCTGCGTGGCCGAGTCCCACACGCCGGGGGTGGAGGAAGCCATCGGATCACTGCTTAATGTGGCTGCTTGGGGAATGGATCACAAGGGGCGCTGAGCTGTCGTAGCCGAACACGCGCACCAAAAAAGTGAGCTAGATTGGACCAAATCCCCGATATAGTGACTTGTTTACTTCCTAGTTACTATGTTGAGGTATTATGTGTCAGGTCAAGAGAACCGTCCCGTCCTCTGCCACCTGCCTGCCATCGCTGAGTGGATCCTTCCCGTCCAAGGCCTCGTGGGATCTTGCGACTCAACTTGACGTCTACCTTGTTGCAGTCCGCAATTCGCGCATGCCATCTCGTCGATAACACACTCTTTGTCTCTCTCTAAACCCGTTGCTATTTATTGCCACAAATAGCAACCAAACAAGGAAGCAAACACCAGGAATTAATTATCAAGAGGAATAAACCTAAAAAGCGATGCGAGCAGCTCCAAAGGCCGATGCGGCCACCGAGTTGACGCCGCTGATCGGCGCCGGCTCGCACTCCAACTCTGGATCAGGTTCGGGCGCTCCACTGCTGTCGCCGAGCTACGCGGCATCTTCACCGTCGTCCTCCGCCTTCTCCCCGTTCGCTGTCCCACCTAATGAAGAAGAGTCCGAGGAAGACCAGAAGGCCACGCCTCCGCCTCGCTCCGGCAATTTGTCGACGCTGTTAGCGCAGTATGAAGACGACGACGAGCCCCCGAGCGACGACGAGGACGAGGCCAGCGAGAGCCAATACGCGTACTTTGCGTCCCCGGCCAAGGTTCTCGGCTCGGCCTGTGTCAAGGGAGACTATTTCCAAGCTCAGAGTGCAGTGGAGATGGCTGTCAGTAAAGCTGCTGAGGCTGCAGAGAGACAGGAACAGGTGCAGGAGGAAAAGAGGACGGAGAGAGCGATCACGGAAGCGACGACGCGACGTGTGGCGGAAAGTGTGTTCCGTCTTTTGACGGTGCACGAAGCGCGACACCAGATGAACGCTCTGCATCTCGCAGTGCTGTATGAACACCCGACGGTTGTGGCGTACCTGGTGTCCGTGGCCAAGAAGTATTTCCCGCGAGACAGAGAGGCGTTGATGAAGATGAGGAGCGGCGACAAGAAGAGACATATCCATCTACGTGGACAACCGATCAATGGACACGGCAATCTAGAGTGTGCATCGGATAAAGAAGTGCTGGAGCTGATGGATGAAGAGACTAACAGTAATGCCAGTACGGAGACTCAGGAACAGGAACAGGAGGAACGCGCGTGTGGCACGCTGCAGGATTTCCTGGATAGTCGCTGTGGAGAATCGAAGCACCGTGCGACGGCATTAATGCTGTGTACGTCGGTGGCATGTGCGGCCACGCTGATTGATTCTGGAGCTTCCTTGAATGCTATGAACTCGTCGGGGATGACGGCAATGCACTATGCGGCAAGTACGGGCAACGCGGCATTTGTGAGTCTGCTTGTGTACCGTGGAGCGGATGTGAATCAGACAGATAGTCGGGGGGCAACGGCATTGCATTGGGCTGTTTTCGAGGGGTTCCAATACACGGCGATGTTACTTGTAGGATACAAGGCGAACCAAAAGATTTGCGACTCCGAGAAGCAGACGCCGCTGATGATCGCCAGTGCTCTCGGGGATGCCTTCCTGGCCAAACAGCTTGTCGTCGAAGGAGCACCTGTGAACGCCAAGGATAAACACGGCAGAACGGCGATGGATATTGCGCGGCAAGGCGCACACTTCGACACGGCGAGCGCTTTGAAGGCTGGTGCGTCGGATCGATTGGTGGCCTGGGCTTCGCGCAAAGGCGCCTCCGTGCTTTTCTTTTTTGGAATGGTGTTTACGACAGCGACGCTGTCGCTGATTTTTGCAGTGCCATGCTTGCCGCCTCAAACCACGGCTCTAACAGTGCGGTATCAGACAGCAGGGCTGGCATTTTTGACTGTCACGTGTATCATGTACGTGTACGTTTGTATCAAGGACCCGGGGTACGTGCCACGCTCCACACGCCCCGCTTACGAACTGTTGGCAATGGAAGATAATGCCGTACCGTGTCCGACGTGCGTCACACGCAAGCCACAGCGTTCAAAGCACTGTTCGGCCTGCAGGCGCTGCGTATACCGCTTCGATCACCATTGCCCATGGATTAACAACTGTGTGGGAATTGGTAACCACCGTAGCTTCTTGATCTTCCTCATTACGCTGTCAAGTTTCTGCTTCACGCTCGGCGCAATATCGATGAGCATCTTGCTGGGCCAAGTTCCGTTGCACCCACCCGCTCCCAGCGTTGGCGATGGTCCTGGGAACACTGTGCTGTGGCCGTGGCGATGGTTGCAACCGCCTGAATGGACGTTGGCTGGAGACGCACACGCACACGCGGAGTCATCAACTCTGCTGCTACACGGTATCCACGCCTTCCTCCTACTCTGTGCGGTTGTCTTTGGCATGCCGACGACCGCATTGCTGCTGATCCAGCTGCGCAATGTAAGCCGCAATCTAACGACGAACGAAGTCTTCAACAAGGACAAGTACCCGTATCTGAAGACTCCCATGGATGAGTTTTACAATCCGTTTGACCGCGGTTGCGCTCACAACTTTGCCGAGGTGTGTCGTGGCAATGTCCCGACCAACGAGGATGACGAAGGTGAGTTCGATGACACCAGGAGCTCCGTCTTGCAGGAGCACAACGCTCTCAGCGAAAGGTAGAACGGTGGCAACAGAAGCTTGTGGCGTGAATTTTGCCGATTTTGACTCGCCGCGATCTGCGTAGACTTGTACTCGAGGCTGTGCCGTGTACAAAGAGAGCAAGCTTGCTGAAAGAATCAATAACAAGGCTATTGATTGATGATACGCTCGCGTTGAGGCGATTCTGCTAGCCATTGTGAATCAGGGCTATGAGCGGCAGCTCGCCGTGCAATTGAACTAATTTATATTGCCCGATACATGTCCTTGGGTCCTATTTTATCTGCTTGCTGGTGGTTTACTGACGGCAGTGTAGCCTTTGGAGGCTTGCACGATCTCACGTGCGATCTTTTTCTCTTCCTTTAGCTGGAGCAGTTTCTCTCGTTGACGTGCGTTGTGCAGTGCGTCGTGGCGCTTCACCTGCACACGACGACGCAGCTCCTCCTCCTCCCGCTGCTTCTTTCTCTCTGCCTCCTCGGCTAGCTTGAACTCCTGGTCGATTATAAACAGCTTCGACTTCTGCTTGTCCAGGTCCACAATACGGCCGCGCTGGTCGACGAGCCCGAGATCATTCAGGTGGTTTTGACGCGGGCGACTCTCAAAGTGGTGGCGTAAGTTCCGGTCCAGCAGCGCGTTGTATTGCGGCAGGCGCTCCTGATGCACGCCTGACAAGTTGAAGCCGCTCTCTCGCTGGCGGAGATACTCCTCGCTCCTCTTTTTCGACAACGTGTTGCCAACCATCCTCTTGCTCCGTCTTGTTGATGAATGATGCGGCCACGTTGCTCAGCTCTCACGTGGCGTCATAAGACCGAGGGCTGCGCGCATCCCAGTCCACTTCGCGCTATTTCAAGCTGACAGGGCCAGTGGAAATAGCCACGTTGGCGCAACGATCACTTCCGCGCTGTTGGAGGAGCTGCAACCGTCTCTGCCATCCAATACGATGCATGAAGACGCTCCCACGGCTTCCAGCTATTAATTAGACGCTCGTTTGTTGATTGACGGACCTCAAAACGGAAAACGAAGTCAGCATTTTGAAGCTTGATCTTGCTCAGCATCTCCGTGACGATTTGGACTAAGACGCTGGCGGACCCTGTAACTCTATCTTCTTTTTCGCAAAGCTGCTCTGGGGCGCCGGCTTCTTGAAGCAAGGCCTGCATAGATAGCATCGCTTCCCGAGTAAGATATACCATGCGAAATGCCTTGTCATCTGTCCCAATGTTCACACACGCGAACGCTATCACGTCGCGAGGGAACATGATCTTGCTAGCTCCAAGCAACGGCAAGATCTTGATAACATTCGCATCCCAACGCAAAAGTCGATTCAGAGTGCTGGGCGATTCGTCATCTCTTTGCTCTCTTGTAGCGTTTTCACCTCCTTCTTCATGGGCCTGTAGGTCTTGTGTGAGTCGTTCTTGCTCCACCACCTCAACATGGTGCTCGTCACACTCCTGGGGTGGAACAAAGTCCATCCGCAGGATATCTCGCTCCACGTACTTCTTGAGCTGCGTACGTTCCTTAGCAAAGTTGCTAGAAGGGGGTGAAGCATGCGATGCAGAACCACGTGTCGTAGAGATGCCTGCTTCGCGCTGAAGGAGGTTGAAGTGGTCCCAGAATAACGATTTCTTCGAGGGAAAAGACACAATCTGCGTACTTTCGACCAAGACGCAGTCTAAAACACGTAGTTGCTCGTCGTAGTGCGACACCTCCAAACCACTCAAGCACAGAATCGTGCCCTCTTTCCAGATACTCTTGCTTCCTCGGCGAAAGACAAACGAGGATGACAAAGCGCGCTTTAAAGGGCTGTTGCTTTTCTTCTTCTGCATACTGACGTTCATACCGGACACGCGAATACTCATCAGATGACAACTTTGGTCAGTGACGAAGACGTGCTCGACATATCTCGCCTCCTTTGGCTTAATAACGGGGTCAAGCAGCGAAACTTCTGCCTGTCTCTTCGCCGAGGAGCTTGAATCATCCTGCGTTTCTCGAGCTGCAACCAGCACGACGCAGACGCAGACATTAATTGTTGGCCTCCGTTCATTTCTGCGGCCGTTCAACCCATTTTCGAAATTTGCTCGGTAGTTCACTGTCGCTTGTTGGACATCAACACACACTCGTTGATTCCGACTTTGCTGTGGAATATCCTTGGTTTCATCATCCGCCAACGATACATCATCGTGAACTTCCTCAAACCCGCTATGTTTTGTCGAGCTCAGTCGCAAGAAGGCATCATGGCTGCGCCCGCCGTCGAGCTTCCAGTTAACGGTCAAGCTGCTGGCAAAGTATTCGGCACCTTCTCTGATCCCACCGGAGAGCAACTCCTCCGAAGGACGCCAGATCGTCAAAATACCGCAACCCACTCCAAGCTGTTCCTTGACAGAGAGATGTGTGCATTCCACGTCCACCTTGATAAATGGGATTGGTGGTGGTACGTCAATCTGATCACCACCCAACCAATCGTCCGCTGCGCTGTCCACACCATCTTGTTGATGCCTTTTCTCAACGGCCACCCGTGCATACTCCGATCGAAGCTGGTAATACAACGATAGCTGTTCATCGCAGAGAATTCGCGGTCCTAGCGTCCATTCCTTCGCCTGAAGATGAAGAACAGGAGAAATGCGGGTCACCCGAACTCGCACCGATCGAACCATCCCACCACCGACCTCTAAGCTTTTCAGAGGCACGCTCTTCAATAACGAAAACGTGAGTTGTGGCTGTTGCTTTCGGTGCCGCGAGTTTGAAGGGATCACGTAGTGTAATTTCTCTACTCCCAATCGTGTGTCGAATCTTACGCGACGCGTACTGTTGTATCGCAATTGCAGGTATGGCCATTGCATTAGATCCTCTTTAGCCAACAAGGGATTCTTCCACTGCGATTCACGAACGATTGCACTCTCCAGAGGGTCGATACCCTCCGTTGAATTCTGCAACGATGCATTCCATGTCGCGAGTTTTGTTCCAACAAGGCCTGACTTGACATGGAGTGTCCACAATACTGCTGCTAAAGGTGCGTCAGGGACGGCGTACACAGAATACCACCCATCTGTAAGAACGAGAGCCATATTCCAGCAGGCTGGGAGCTCCTGGTCGACGGAGTTCTTGTTATCAGCAGGGAACGGCAGCACTACAGCAATGCAGAGAACCATACAACTTAACGAGCTTGCATCTCGGTGAAGAATTTTCTTCAGGATGGAGCGCTGCGCATCATTCAAGTCTCGCTGATACCGATGAGTCATCTGTTTCAGCACTTGATCCTTCGTCAGGTACTTTTCCAACAAGAGGCGAGGGAAGGACCGTTCCATGGCAGCCAATTTCCACACGATCCACCGATAGTGATTCAGAAACCAAGCGAACGTCGCCCCCATCGTCTTCAGAATATGCTTTCCCGCTCTGAGTTGACGGTAGAGCTCATGCGGCCCAGTGATGAGTGCTGTGTCGTAGGATCCTCCGGGGGAGCAAATCAAGCCGCCGTCACGCACGAAGTGAACATCGAGGGCATTTTCTGCTGTAATGCAGTTTAGCACTTGACGCCGATGGAGCTCGCATTCACTTCCAGCAAAGCTACGATCTTCAGGTAGCCGTATTAACGTAGCCAATGAAATCTTCATGGTTTCCTCGTAAATAAAAGGTTGAGCCTCAGCGACGATCATTTTTTGTCTTTTGCTTCTTGGAGCTGCGGGGTGGCCAAAATCTCCAAAACCTTTGGAGTCGTTCGCGCACAATCGTTTGCTGGCAACTGGCGGATGAAATCGTCTTTTGCCGATCATTTTTGATCGTGGTTCAATAGATGGTTTTAGACCTCTTTTTGCGGTCTTTCGATGCCGAGCATATTGGTGTTCAGGATACTTGACGGATGATCTTGAGCTCAACTGCGTCGAATTAAGTGTTGAGCACCATGCTTTAGAAGCTTCTAATGCAGCAGTCTTTCGAACCAGTACAAATTCAGGATGAACATTTTCCTTGTCACCATAATCAAGTCCCCGACCACGGCGACTGTGGGGTTCAGTGATCGGACACGCACCCGCACATGAACGGTCCGATGGAACGTTTGCATCTCGGTCGCGACGAACAAGAGCACGCTCGTTCGACACAGTACTTTGAGGCTTCATCCTATCACTTCCGCCACCGAACATATTTGGCACGTTCTTCAACGTCAAACCCGTTTTGACCTCCCTAGGCTCTGAGGCCCCACCTTCGCCATCATTGTTACCAGTCACACCATCAGTATCATGCCACACGGCATTTATACTGTCGCCTACAGCATTCACGGCGAAGTCATCGGCATCCTCCTCGCTGCAAAGCTTCTCTTCATACGCGCGCAGCCGCGACTTGGACACCGACACCGTCTTCCCAGACCCAGTAGTGAACAAACTCGGCACGGTGGCCGCGCTGGTGGCGCTCGTGCTCACGGCCGTGCCGCCGGCCACAGACTCCTCCTCGCCGCAAAGCTTCTCTTCATACGCGCGCAGCCGCGACTTGGACACCGACACCGTCTTCCCAGACCCAGTAGTGAACAAACTCGGCACGGTGGCCGCGCTGGTGGCGCTCGTGCTCACGGCCGTGCCGCCGGCCACAGACTCCTCCTCGCCGCAAAGCTTCTCTTCATACGCGCGCAGCCGCGACTTGGACACCGACACCGTCTTCCCAGACCCAGTAGTGAACAAACTCGGCACGGTGGCCGCGCTGGTGGCGCTCGTGCTCACGGCCGTGCCGCCGGCCACAGACTCCTCCTCGCCGCAAAGCTTCTCTTCATACGCGCGCAGCCGCGACTTGGACACCGACACCGTCTTCCCAGACCCAGTAGTGAACAAACTCGGCACGGTGGCCGCGCTGGTGGCGCTCGTGCTCACGGCCGTGCCGCCGGCCACAGACTCCTCCTCGCCGCAACTCTTCTCCTCTGTGTATGACGCTGTCAGGACTAATCTAGTCACAATTGTAGCATCACTTGTGTCAGCTTGATCTCTATGTTTTAATCCTGTAGCCATAGTAGCTATTATACAGTCGCTGGTACTGGCTTCGTGCGTTGATGACTCCGCACTCGCTACCTCTCCGTCATCGAACGGCGCACTTGCCGATTGGCTCCACAGCTCGCAGGACTGTGTGCAGATGCTCAGAGGAGGACTCAGAGGGTCCGCCCGCGCAGTCTGTGAGTCTTCTGCTCGTCTGCGCTTCCTGCTGGGGCTGCGTGGGCCGCTACGAGGCGTCTGTGCGTCGCTTCTGCGGCTCTTGGTGCGTCTTGCTCGCTGGCTTCTCGTCTGCTGAGAATCCTCCAGCGATAGCCGCGCCACCTTCTCGTCCTGGAACATGAGGATCTGTATAGCCGTGTCGAAGTCCTGCTCGAACACCAGCAGCTCGGCGAACGCCTCGCGCCAGTGCACATTGCTCTCGTCCTGCATGTTCGGCAAGTGAAACTTTTGGCGCGCTGTGGAAGTGGACCACAGATAATTACCATCACTCTCGAAATCCAAGCGCAATGTACCCATCTATCTTGAAGGGACGCAGACAACTGAAGATGCCGCAGCCCGCACTGAACCTGGGTCTGCTGGGCGCGGCTAGCAAGGATGTGGCGGCGAAGAGAGGCGAAGAGAGCAAGTTCGACCACGTGATGGCACTGCAAGAAGAGCCCATTCAGGTGACTACCGTAGTTTAATCATATATCGGACTTTGGTAGCTTCCATAGTAACGGAATCGTGTCTTGGTGCTTGTGTAGATTACGTTTCTGCTTCCAGACGACTCGACAGTGTCGAGCGAGGTACGTCTGAGTGGTGTTATGTTGCACAGAGTTATGCTTGTTAGTGATGCCGCTGTGTAATTCGTTCCAGTTCAAGAAGGGCCACACCATTGCCGTGCTGAAGGCCTTCCTCGAGAGCGAGTGCGACCTCAAGCAAGAGCAAACGGTGGGGGGCGTTTTAGCTGGTCGGATCTTCCTGTGACTAGTGTGATTATTGCTAACGAGTGCGCTGCTTGCCTTTGTGTACAGCAACTTTACTTGGACGGGACCATATTGCTGGACCCGTTCTCCTTGACGGACTTCCCGTGCGTCTTGGAGGAGTCGGCAATCGACATTCAAGTGCGACGCAGTAGCTCGGACGACGCCAGGAGTCGAAAGTGAAGCAAGTAGAGTGTGCTACTTGGTCGAATCTCGGTTATAGGCATGTTCCCACTGCTGCGACGAACGCTGCAGCCAGCAGTACGGCTAGATATGACAGCTTAATGCTGGATAAACTTGGCTACCTCTGACATCACTGGAGTAGAAGCTAATGTGCTACATTGTAATTGGGGTGCATCCTTCCTTCTGGGAAACTCCGCGTTCACTGTCGTCTGATTTCGGTTTCTTTTCAACAGCGTCCAGCGATCTGCTCCTGACGCCTGTGTCATGCATCAAAGTTCGCCTCGGCTGTTGCCGGCACGCCAATATCAACGTTAGTTGCTGCAATTACTTCCGGTAGCAAACGCCTGAGGTCGTAAGTTACGACTGCACAAGTGGAAGCCACACGAGATGGGAGTCAAGCCAATAGCTTCTGCTGCGCAGTAGGAGATCAGTGCGAGGCGTGCACTGCAGTCATTGTCGACGTCGCGTTCGGTCTACCGCTGAGCGAGGTCGAAGGTGCAGTCGGTTTTACCAAGCACATGAGCTTTGTCAAGCAGTACTACAAGCTTCTCTATTGAGTCATGCCCAGTGAACAAGAGCTACGGCAGCACACACGTGAGATTCGCGCTGTAGCTGATGCTGTCCTGCTCCGACGTCTGGAAGAGTCCGAAGATCAAACCAACGCTCGGTCGGATCTGCTGTCATTGTTTATTTGCAAGGCTCGTGCGCTTGCTTCCGCTGCTATCAAAGATCAGAATGGAGAACGCGGTGAGTCTGAAGTTTTCTCCTTGCTGGGACCTGAGACTCTCCGTTTCATCATCTTGACGTTCGTCTTTGCTGGTCGAGATACGACAGCAGAATGCCTCACATACAGTTTTTATGCGATCGCTAGACACCCGCGAGTCCAGCAGCGGATCGTCGAGGAGCTGGAGTCAGCAAAACTAAGCACCAACTCAGAGCCCGCGCCTTTCACGTTTGAGGAAGTAAAAAAACTGAAATATGTCGAGGCCGTCGTCTACGAGGCCGTGCGGCTGTATCCAGCACTACCGTTCAATGTCAAAAATGCTGTCAAGGACGACTACCTGCCTGATGGCACCTTCGTTCCCGCAGGTGTTGATATCGTCTACAGTCCGTGGTACATGGGTCGCAATGGTGCGCTTTGGGGCGATGGCCCGTTGGAATTCCGCCCCGAGCGCTGGTTGGAGATGTCCAACCGCCCAAGCGCGTACGAATTTCCAGCCTTTCAAGCGTGTCCACGGACATGTCTGGGTATGAACATGGCCGTGCTGGAGGCTAAGCTCTTCCTAGCCACGACGCTGCGTCGTTCTCACATTGCAATTGCGCCGGGCGTGAAGCACGAGCGTGCGTAGCCACTACAAGTTGAAGTGTGCGACCACTTAGGAGTTGTGGAACAGGGTATTCTATTTAGGGTTCGGGGAGGGGGAGAGCGCTCCTGCGCCGCCCATTCGCCAAGAAAGAGAGCGGAGACTGTAGGATGCCGTACCAAGTGCTGCCCGGCCTCGTGGTCATCTCCGTCGCCTTCTCGCTCATGGGCGTGGGCTTCGGCGCCGTCAACAAGTGGCAGGCCCACAACAACATGCAGGTGCGTCCGCCTTTGCGCTCCTTCCCGCAAACCCGTATTTGACCGCGTATTTCTAACAGTCACGGGCTCGTTTATTGGTTTATGCTGTGTGGACTTTTAGAGCAAGCTGGAGCTGCTGACGGACTGGGACCGTATGATGGACGAGCGAGACCGAAAACTGGCAGCGAGGGCGGAGGCGTTCAATGCGAAGCAATAGCAGAATGTCGCCGTCAGTGAGGAGTGACGAGCGGCCTCGACAGTGTTAAGGGAGCGTTGCGAACAGACAGACGGCAAGCAGGCCCAGAAGCTCGACCAGCGAGCAGTAGGAGAACCTCTTCGAGTCTAAGCCGTTTGTCCCTGCTCGCGGCTTGAGTGGCCTACTGTCTTTGGCGCAATGGGGAAATTGAACTACGCGAGAAAACCAAGAAGAAGAAAAAGTAGTAAGAAGGAAGCAAGAGAGGCAGCACGCACGCTCGATGATTTCGAGATGTATTTGGTTATATACCCGCGTTCAACGGCTTGCTCGATGGGTCTTCTGGTGTTGTAGCAGAGCTTGAACTGATTGTGTAGCCTGGCGTTGACGCCTACTACGTAGTATAGACTGGTACGTTGTCCAGTTCGATAAGCTTATTCATGTGCTGCATGCACAAGTGTTGGAACCTTGCTGACAGTGCACTTTTGTTGAGTGTACCTGCTTCATGTTCCTGGTACTACACTGCAGCCTGCAACCTGGCGGCCATTCCTCGCCGTCACGTTGAGTAGCTATGCACACTAGCCTAATCAACTGCCGCTTGGGATCACATCTCACAGAAAGATCGCAAAAAGGTCTTTCACAAATCAATCGCCATGACGGCGCCTCGATGCATGATCGTTTTGTGTTGTTCGACATGTTAGTTTAGTTAATAAGAAATCCGAGCACTACCGCGGCCCACGCATTGACCCCACTAGTTGAAGTCACGACGTGATACCGCGCACAGGAGCTCCTTCTCTCTCTCGCACCTTCACTACGTGTCTCGCCACCACGAAAGGCCGAAGATCTCATCGGGAAAATACTAGTACAAAGCAGGCAGTTCCGCGCGTCATCACACATCTATACCCTCTCCTTCTCGCTCGCTCCCTCCCCACTCTCTCGCAGTTGGATTCTTCACGGCGACGGGTGCTTACGCCTTGGCGCCGGGGCAGTTCCGGGCCCAGTGGCCGGTCTCACCGCACTGATAGCACTTGTCCTCGCTCGGGCCGCTGTCGTCGGGGCAGTCACGACGGAGGTGGCCACTCTGGCCGCAGTGGTGGCACTTGCGCGACTCGCGCAGGTCCTGTGGGCAGTCACGACGCAGGTGGCCGGACTCGCCGCAGTTGTGGCACTTGGGCGGCTGCACGTCCTCGGGGCAGTCGCGACGGATGTGGCCCATCTGGCCGCAGTTGTGGCACGCACGGCCGCCGGTGCTCGAGGGGCAGTCACGCTTCAGGTGGCCAACCTTGCCACAGCCGAAGCAGGCGGCACCGCTGTTGTAGCCGCCGAAGCCGCCCTCCTGCGACGGGGGCTCGGGGCAGTCGCGGCGGATGTGGCCACCCTGGCCGCAGTTGTGGCACTTACGCTGGTCAGCAGCAGTCGTCTCCATTCTTGTCTCTAAAAAGCGATCCAAACGGCACAAAACAAAAAGATACGCCGTCGCACGTGAGTCGCTTGTCCAGCATAACACCGGTTCCAGTAGTAGCAGCAGCAGCAGCGATGGCTCGCCCAGACGCAACAGCCGAGACTGCCACCTGCCGCCACCCACTCCACTCATAGCCCCATCACATGCCCGCCAGCTCACCTCTTCGCTCCGATTCTTCCGCAGAAATGACACGCCAAGAAAGAGAGCCACCACGCGTTCGCTGAGAGATTGGTCGCAGGGCCCTCGAGGTTTTTCCACATAAAAACCTCAAGACCGAAAGGGTGCACCGGGAAGGGCGACACCTCGCCTCCCCCTTCGGTGCCATTTCTTTGACCCTGGAGCGGCCATACTGGGGCCAAGAGAATTCGAAGATCGCTATCTTCTCGGAGCCTACACTGCAGCCCATGTCGCCGAAGGCAGCACCGGCAGCACGACTAGGCCAAGGTCAAGTGCGAGAAACGAGCCGAGAAGACCAGTGCTGGCTCACCCCTGGCAGCGTCGGCATACCAGCGTGCAACCTGAAAACTCCGACGAGATTGCCCCGGCACCAATCAAATATGGAACAACAGGCAGGGTGGCATCATCCAGGCGCAACCAGGTGTCCGACGGGTCATCCCTCCCCGTAGTCCGCCCAATCGGCAGTCGATTCCCGTCTCATTGGCCACAATTCCGACCCGTATTCCGACCAATCGAACAGCAGATCACTCGCGCTTCAACTTGCCACAACGACGGCGGAACAGGGCTGCAACACCGGACTTGGCCACGATGATGCAGGCCGCGAGACCCATAGGCGACCACGGAGCGCTGCACAGCCACACCAGCGCTTGGTCGCTCCACTGGTGCAGCGTTGAGGCCTCAACGATTTCCTGTGATAGCTTGGAAACAGGCACAGGATCGGGCCAGTGCTGCTGCACGAACGCTTCGAGCGACGGGTTCCCACGCTCCAGAGCCGGCAGGTACTCCCTCGCAAAGGTCCTCGTCCACCACTGCGGATCACTGCTGTTGCCCAGGATCTTGGCCGTGGGGAGAACCTGATTCCATGACGTGTTCAGCCGCGTGAAGTCGTAATAGTAGAGCTGCGCACGAATGGCGTCCGGTGGGACGTCGGGAAACGGGTCGCGTGTCGTGTCGAACAGTTCCTTCACGTCAGGTGAGCCTTCCAGGAGCTTGGCCACGAGGTGCACGAGCCACGGTGCGCCGGGGTAGTCGCCCAGTGCGGCAAACCACATCTGCCAGTCTAGTCGTGGCTGGAAAGGGGCCACTAAACGCGGCGCAGAAGCCGCATCACTCGGTTTGTACTTGAAGGGATATGCCTCCCACGTCAGTCCGCCGTCTTTCGTGCCCTCCAAAATAATCTCCGGTCGAGCAACGACCGAGACGCGCTTTCCATTGCCGAGCTGCACTGTGCCAACGCCAGTCATTGTGCGAAACAAGCCGTAGGCGCTGGTGACGCGGAACTTCTCGGTCGAGTAATATGAAGAGACGACGAAGGAAGGCAACGACTGCTGGAATGACTGGTCCAGCACTGAAAGAGTGACAACACTGCTTGTGAAGATCCACATGCTCGCCACTGTTGTTGTCAACAGATACATGACCCGCAGTCCGAGTCGTTTCCTGAACCGAGATGCCGTCGTATAACTGTGCCTAGAGTAATAGAAAACACGCACGACTTGCCAGCAGCTTGAACACGCCGCTATTACAGCAGCGAATATCGCGCAACGGGGTAGGATGAGCGCGAGCCATGCCTGAGTATCTTCTACCGTTGGCAGCAGCCGGATTCTGGTAGCTAGCAGTAGTTCCAGGACGCTATGTCTCTGTTGTGCTGTAAGCGGGTCATCTTGGATCTTCATTTCAAACACTTCCAGCCACGTGTAGACGCAGAAGCAGAGGCTGCCTGTCAGCACAGCATTCGTAGCGAGTGGGTGTGTCTGGAATGTGTACAATGCCGACTCCACTCGAGTTACCCAGGACTTTTGGACTTCACTGTCACAACCCTTGGCCGTGTTCGCTCCGCTGTCGATATCTAGCAGGGCTGCTGCCAGAACGATGGTCAGCAGGTTGAAAAAATTATAGTTTCCCGTGAGGAGGATGGAAATCTGCAGCGCGATCTGCTGAATGGCACCGACCCTCCGTAGCGTAGCATGAGGCGCGAGCAAGAAGAACGTCCATGGACCTTCGACAAGCAGCGTGACTGCTACGGCGAGACGGTTGATGATCGGCTAGAATTCACACATCAAAAATTCTCGTCAGAATCACCAAAACGGTCACGTCAGTGAGCTCATGCAGTGATAACTCACCGGAGCCTGCAATGCGTACCAACCGAGTGGCAAAGGCAGCGGCTGTGACACGAAGTGGAAGTCCAGTGCGGTGAGCCCGAGCCACGTAGGACAGCGCGATTGGATCTTGACCGCGCCGGACATGAGCATGAACTTGAAGAACAAAAAGCGCAGCGTCCAGACCGCGGCAGCCGGCGTCTCGAAAGTTTCATCTGCCCTGCCAGTATGCCACCACGGGGCCAGCAGAACCGCTAAAACGCCGACTTCCAGCAAGAACGAGTCCCATTGGAATTGCATGAACGTCTGGCCGCACTGCACGATGGATAGGTAGCAGATCCACAGAAGCGCCAGCGGTCCGGCGGTGCGCCATGCCGGCTGTATCATGCCAAGCACCGCCATCGTGACACCCGCCAGGCAAATCACTTCCATACAGAAGCTCGGGGTCCATTGCAGTGGCTCGTGCAGCCACACGAGCGTCGGGTACTTGTTGACGATCCACTCGAGTGTCGAAGCATCCTGCGATTCTGATGCATATCGTCGCTTTACGCTGCGGAGGAAGGCGTCCACAGGCTCGATACCATTCCTATGAACGAAGTTATCACAAACACACGCGAAGCGGTCGTGAGAAAGCGTCGGTCAGCACCGAGCAAGCAATCCTCTCCTCCGCCCCAGTCCGCTGCAAGCCTCTCCAGCATCGAGACTTTTGGAGAGCCGGCAATTTTGAAGTGGCAGCCAGTGTCGGCGCAGCTTGTGCCGCAAGTGGCATCGGGAGGGAGGAACAAATGGAGATGCGCCGATGACGCACTTGTTATAATATGAAGTGGAGGGATCGGAGGGTCACGTACTCGCCGTAGAGACCGCGCACTTGCGCGCGGATGGACGCGAAGGCTACCGCATACACGGAGCAAATGCAAATGAGGAAGGAATCTCTTGGGAAGCGCAGCATGGCCCTGCCGCAGTATGCCAGAGTCTGCCGCCGTCGGCGTCGGCGTCGACGCCGTCGGATACGCCGTCGGATAATGGCCGCCGGTACTTGAACCGGTACGGAAAAAGTATCTTTTCGACGGTGTGTGCCACGCCACAGTTTGTGCCTTGTTGACGAACATCTTTGGCTGTTGTGCCACATACAGTGGTGCTCTCCGTATTCGCAGATTGGACCTTATCAAAACCGTGAATTCATTAGGTTGATTTGTACCACATGCCATCGGAATTTCTAGGTATCAGATCTGGAAGTTAATTAGATATCCGCGGTCGCGAAAACGGGGGACGTGTATTATTACAAATTGTGACACCTTAAGAGAAGATGTTAATGCCATTAAAGTGGGGCACGATTTAGCGTCGATCGAATAATTAATTAATGAACGTCTTTAGCTAAATCGCTACGGGTTAGGCCACTCATTAAACACCAAGTACGCGGAGGCACTCCTTATTGATGGTAATCTTACCTCTCTTAAATCTTAGTTCTGGCAAGATTGAGAGTCGCACAATGCGTGGATGATCGAAGGGTGGACGGCCAGGGTTCATGATCTCTGGTGGGCTATCCGAACGGTAGCTCTATGCTACTGTGTCCATGTATATGTCCATACTGAACCGCAACTCGAGCAGCAAGTGTCGTCGACCAATGGCTTGC
Source organism: Phytophthora podocarpi (assembly GCA_001314375.1). Classification (NCBI taxonomy): domain Eukaryota; phylum Oomycota; class Peronosporomycetes; order Peronosporales; family Peronosporaceae; genus Phytophthora; species Phytophthora podocarpi. The sequence continues at coordinate 52,176 of LGSN01000157.1, read as the reverse complement.
TCTCTACGCTGAGTTATTTCATTGCCTTTTACTACTTGTAGTGGTATAATAATAGAAAGGATGTGGACGTCAGACTACCATGGCGAACGCTGCTGAATGCTCCATTACTTATCATACGACTACCGTTCATCATATTTGTAAGTGGACTCGAGGGTCAACACGTCTGCAGCTCCCTCTGTCCATTCAATTCGCAACCTTACTGTTTGTTAGCTTACGAGCTATTCGTGCGCAGCCATCTCATCTGCATGCACATGTAGCATTGCGTACGAACACGGATGTAAATCTCGAAACTAACATGCACGCAGTTAATCGCCCTCCCGCTATCGGCGCTGCAACGCTTACCGAGCAACCATGTTGTCATCTGTAGTGATTGTTGGTCAAGGAGGAGATACTCATCCCTCCGCACAGCGCGAAAGCCACCCGTTTGGTCCGGCAGCACTGCAAACGTATTTTCCTGATCCACCACGCTGCGTACGGCGCTGAGGGACTCGCCACTATTCACGCATTCGACAATTGTGGTCCTGTATCCTTGGCCATGACAATGCTGCAAACGACAAGCTGCGCCAGATTCCCACCGTGCGCATTCCCTAAGCAAGATCTTCCTAGACTAGACCCTAGTGCCTGGAACTTGGAAATCTTGCAATGCAACCCCGGGCACTCAGAACGCAGCAGACTCTTGTGGCGTGGGCCCTCGCGCGTCGTACAATCAGCGCTCCCGCGGCTTGTTCCTGGCGCAATTCGGTGCGCCGCGCCGGGAACAATCTCTTGGTGCTTGGTGCTTGGTGCGCAGCTCGCGAGCGTATCTTTGCATCCGCAGCCATTGCTGCTGCTTGGTTTGGATGCTCGTAGGAGCGGATGATGCGATGCCCCCATGTGTCCTCCCTTTAACAAGCGGCCAGTCAGGGTCTGGTCTGCCGGCGACTCGCTCGCTGCAACCTTGCCACACTCGCGCGCGGAGGGCTTGGCAACGGAGGACATCAGCCGTGCTGTAGTGCGGACACCTCGGGTCTCCACATGTGACAGAGCTGAACTTGCGAACTGTACTAGCAAAATGTATCGCCACAGGCACGATGGGCTCACAATGCTGAGGTGTTTCAAATCCGCCCTCTACTCTCGAGTGGGGATAGAAGCGCGTCACACGTAGCGCACCGACCGACGTCTGCCGATGGTGGCGACGCGCTATAATAACAAGTAAGCGGGCCTCCGTATATGTATGGCTTGGCGGCAGCTCATGCCCACTCGCATTGCTGAACCTGCGAGCGCGTTGTCACCACTAAATGTATAGCCGGAGGGCGCTTTCCAGTTGTTGCCGGATCATACGCTTTGCCAGCGGCGGAACTGCAATTGCCAGACGCCGCTGCGTGACGCGCCGATGTTTCGCGCCGCGAACACGACAGCACTGGTGGCCAGCAGCGCTGTCCTGCCCGGCCACGCACGGGCAAGCCGGTTGAAGTTAACCGTTTCCTGTCAGCGTATCCCTGGGATTATCCCATGGTGAGCAAACGACGACGAGGCGTTTGACCAATCGAATCAGAGCATCGCGCGTTTTTCTGCACATGCGGCTCTACCATTGGGTAAAATTTATCACAGGGCTAGGTCTGCACACTCTGATTCAGGCTGGGATTGGCCAAATGGCTCTTCATTTATCCACCAATCCCCATCCGCTATTTGTTATCCTCGAACGTCAGCACCAAAAGCGACCTTATATCTTTCCGCGCTCACATCTCAATTCACCGCTTCCGCAGCAAGCTTCCATCGCCGCCGCCGTCCAAGAAGCCCTCCGAGACTCCACAATGTTCACGTCTGCTCTGCGCGCGAGTCTGCGCGTGCAGCGTCTGGGAGCCATGAAGCTGGCGCAGTTGTCGCCCGCCTTCTCGTCGTCCTTCGCTCTGCGCACGTTCGCCAACACCAGCGCCGCGTCGCTCGGCATCGAGAAGTTCGGCGTCACGAACGCCAAGACCCAGGTGCACCACAACCTGAGCTACGACGAGATCGCCGCCCACGAGGAGAAGAACGGCGAGGGCCAGTTCGTCAAGAACGGCACGTACACCATCGACACTGGCAAGTTCACGGGCCGCTCGCCCAAGGACAAGTACATCGTGGACCAGGCTCCGTCCAGCAAGAACATTTGGTGGGGCGACATCAACCAGCCGGTGAGCGCCGAGGTGTTCGATGAGCTGTACGAGACCGTGACCAAGCACTACGGCACGGCCGAGGAGGTGTACGTCTTCGACGGCTACGCCGGAGCCAACCCGGCGTCGCGCAAGAGAGTGCGCTTCATCACGGAGCTCGCGTGGCAGCACCACTTCGTGACCAACATGTTCCTGCGCCCGCAGACCAAGGAGGAGATCGCTAACTTCAAGCCGGACTTCACCATCGTCAACGCTTGCAAGGTCACCAACAAGGACTACAAGAAGCACGGCCTCAACTCGGAAGTGTTTGTCGCCTTCAACATCGAGAAGGACGTCGCCGTCATTGGCGGTACTTGGTACGGTGGTGAGATGAAGAAGGGTATCTTCTCCATGATGAACTACTGGCTGCCGCTCGACGGCATCATGGCCATGCACTGCTCGGCCAACAAGGGCAAGAACGGCGACACGGCCCTCTTCTTCGGCCTGTCGGGCACGGGCAAGACGACTCTGTCGGCTGACCCGCACCGCAACCTCATCGGTGACGACGAGCACGGATGGGATGACGAGGGCATCTTCAACTTCGAGGGTGGATGCTACGCGAAGACCATTAACCTGAGCGCTGAGAACGAGCCGGACATCTACAACGCTATCAAGCGCGACGCTCTGCTGGAGAATACGTTCGTGGATGCCGAGACCAAGAAGCCGGACTTCTACAACACGTCCAAGACGGAGAACGGCCGTGTGTCGTACCCGATTTACCACATCCCGAACCACGAGCCCTCCTCCAGCGGCGGCCACCCGGCTAACATTGTATTCCTAACGTGCGACGCCTACGGTGTGCTGCCGCCCGTGTCCAAGCTGAGCGACGGCCAGGCCATGTACCACTTCCTGTCCGGTTACACGGCCAAGGTTGCCGGCACGGAGCGTGGCGTGACGGAGCCCACGGCTACCTTCAGCGCGTGCTTCGGCGCTGCTTTCCTGCCGCTGCACCCGACCAAGTACGCCGACCTGTTGCAGAAGAAGCTGCAGAAGCACAACACCTCGGTCTACCTCGTCAACACGGGCTGGACGAGCGGTGGCTACGGCGTCGGCAAGCGCATGAGCATCAAGGACACGCGTGCGTGCATTGACGCCATCCTGGACGGCTCCATCAAAACCTCCGAGTTCTCAGAGGATGCCAACTTCGGCTTCCAGGTGCCCAAGAAACTCGGCAACATCCCCGAGAACGTGCTGAACCCGCGTGAGGCGTGGAGCGACAAGGCCGCCTACGACGCCACGGCAAAGAAGCTGGCCAGTATGTTCAAGGACAACTTCAAGAAGTACGTGTCGGCGGACGTCACGGACTACTCCAAGTTCGGCCCCAAGATGTAAGTTAGTATTGAGAAGGCGGCTAGATCGTGGTGTTGCGGCGATAATGCAACGCAACAACACCATCTAGAGCTCTCTAGCGACCAAAGTAAAAGAAAACATGATGTGTGAAACGATTTTTTTCTGTAGTGCTCAGGTGCAGCTACCGGTACATGTTTCTGTAGGTGGAGGCAGCTCGCACTGTAAACCTAGACTTGTTGCCCCTCATGACCGTCGGCATTGCTTGCCAACCAGTTGTAGTCTGGTGTTGACTACCGGTATGTCTATTAGTAGTACATGTATTAATACATGCAGTATCAGGAGGTCTGTAGTCGGAGCGGGCCTTCACTGGACACGGCACGTGTCATCGCGGCTGAATTCGCGTTGACTTCAGTAGTGCCTTGAAAATAAAATACGTTACCGGTATGCATGTATACATGTATGCTCTACAATGTTGACAGGCGGTCTACGACTGCACTGTTACTTCCTTCTCCTCTTCAGCACTTGTTGGGGTGGTGACGAAGGTATCACTGTCCACAGTCGTGGTGGCTCGCAGTACTTGCTCACCCACTTGGTTCACTCCGAGCGCTCGTTCAAGAATACCCGCAGATTTGCGCTCACGTCGCTTAGGTGGCTTCGGGTTGTTGTGAATGCTCTCAATGTGGTGCTTCAGAACCGTCTTGTAGCCGAACCGTGCTGTGCAACCCTCGCGCGGACACGCAAAACGCTTCGACTTGCGCTTGTCGTGCACCGCGTTGTAGTGTGCCATCAGGTTCGACGGGCGCGTGTAAGCCTTGTCACATCCGTCCATCGGACATGTGTACTGCTTGCGATCGTCCAGTGATTCGAAATGCGTACGCAGGTGAGCACGCAAATACTGCTTCCGACTGAAGGTCTGATCGCACACGAGACACACATGGGCAGGCGTTTCCTTCCTGGAGCTGCCACTTCCATCTACAGCGTCCTCTCCCTCTCCGCTGCTGTGTTCTGCTTGCATGTGGCTCTTGAGTTCGTCTTCGTCGAAGCATATCTCGCCGCAATCACACACGTACACTTGTGTATCTGCTTCTTTGTTTGCGTCATGCTTCCTCTGGTGCCGCGTTAACCAGAAGCGCTTCAGGAATCGCCCTCCACACTCTTCGCACTCAAAAGGCAGCACACCCGTGTGCACGTACGAGTGCGCTTGAAGCTCACTCTTCTTCTTGAACTCCTTCAGACATTCGGTGCACTCGAACGGGAGGTTCACGTTCCGATGCGAGCGTTTGGTATGCCGAGTCAGGCCATGATTGTACGTGAATCTGGCCTGGCAAAGCTCGCACTTGAACGGTTTGCGCTCCTCCAGTGACTGGGTTGTGCCTCGCACGTGCACCGTCTCGACGTGACGCGTCAGGTGCTCCCGCTTCGAGTAGCGCTTACTGCAGTCTTCGTGTTGACAGGCGAACGGCCGGTGTCGCGTCATTTGACTGTGCGCGACCAGCTCCGCCGCGAACTTGAACTGCTCGCCACACTCGGCGCATTGAACTCTGTGCTTTGTGTCGTCACCGTCTGAGTAAGAGCTGGAGCTTTCGTCGTCGTCTTCGCTTCCCATTTTCACGTCGGCAGACGCAGTATTTTCACTTGAACTTTTAGATACGTGGAGTGTTACGTCTACACTTCCATTTAGACGCCTTCGCTTGGGAGATCTCGATGCAGAGGCTGGCTCCGACGGGAGCAGCACACGCACCGCGGATGCCATTAGACCAAACCACTGGCAGCGGCGTTTGCCACCTAAAATTGCACGGTGGCCATTATTAACGAATCAGATCGAATACCGACTCAATAACCGGTTTTAGAACAGTACCGAAACTCCTCACGAAGTTGAAGCGACGCAGCTGTCATAACCGTCCAGGGTCCTTCCGCTACTTTGCCCGGTGCTGTTTGTTGCATTCCTGACGTGCTGCAGAGCGTCGACGTACTCTTCCTCGTCGACCGCGCACCATGTTCAAGAACACCTTCCAGTCGGGCTTCCTGTCCATTCTCTACAGTATCGGGTGCGTCTGTCTGTGCCCTTTCATCCCTCCCTGCCTCTATGATAACCTAATGACGCCGTGTATTGGCCGCCTGCAGGAGCAAGCCACTGCAGATCTGGGACAAGCAGGTGCGCAATGGCCACATCAAGCGCATCACGGACCAAGACATCCAGTCGTCGGTGCTGGAGATCATGGGCACGAACGTCAGCACCAACTTCATCACGTGTCCGGCGCAACCAGCCAAGACGCTGGGGATCAAGCTGCCGTTCCTCGTTATGATCATCAAGAACCTTAAAAAGTACTTCACCTTCGAGGTGCAGGTGCTGGACGACAAGAACGTGCGTCGTCGCTTCCGAGCGAGCAACTACCAGAGCTCCACGAGGGTCAAGCCCTTCATCTGCACGATGCCCATGCGTCTAGACGAAGGCTGGAACCAGATCCAGTTCAACCTCTCGGACTTTACGCGGCGTGCGTACGGTACCAACTACATCGAAACGCTGCGCGTGCAGATCCACGCCAACTGCCGTATCCGCCGGATCTACTTCTCCGACCGCCTCTACTCCGAGGAGGAGCTGCCGCCTGAGTTCAAGCTGTTCCTGCCTGTGCCAAAGGCCAACAATGCGACATCCAACGAGCAACAGAAAGCTTTCCTTGCCCCAGCTGAGCAGTCGATGTAGGCATGCAGACATTTAGTATGTAGGTGGTAGGACTCGAGGTTGCCTTGGAGCCGCATTCACTTTCGACTGTCGGCCGAGCACTTTACTTTCTTAGGTCGCCTTAATCTATTAGCTTGCCTTCCTTCGCAATGATAAGCGCATTATTTGCATGTTTGGTTTCGGTGTCAATGACAACTGAAATGGAAATTTGAATGCAATACATTGGTTGTCAAGGCTCTAGCTACTCTCCAGCAGGAGCGTTGTGGCTGGTTGTTGTGGTGTGAGTCTAACACCGACTCACTTTCGGGCTTTGCCCTTAGCGAACTGGTCAGCAAGCCACTCAATGCCTTCTTCCACACCTCGGCCAGTGACGGCGTTGCTTGCACTGTACATGTAGGAAGGAATAAAGACTAAATTGTTAGTTGGTGTGTGCAATAGCGAAAGCGTGCACTGCGTTCACGTACGTAATGTGCCAGGACTTGCTACCGAGATTGTCGAGTTCGAGCATCTGCATACACTCGACGGGCGTGAGCGCGTTCGGCAAGTCCATCTTGTTGGCGAAAAAGAGGATAGGGACTTTCTTGGACGACAACTCCTTGTGCTCCACGAGCTGCTCCAGCTCATCTTTGGCCACGCACATGCGAATGATGTCGGTGGAGTCTAACACGTAGATGATAGCCTGGACATCACTGTAGTAGTTTTCCCACAAACTTCGGTAGCGACTTTGGCCAGACATGTCGAAGACGGTAAAGTTCAGATTGGACTTGGTGAACTCCTCCACCTGGAAGCCGATGGTTGGGACGACCTCACGCGACTGACTCTTCTTAGGCTTCAGATGATTCACGAGCGTCGTCTTGCCACTGTTGTCCAGTCCTACAACGAGGATGCGGACCTGGGTCTTCTTGCCCAGAGCGCTCGCTAGTAGCTTGAAGAGCCCCATTCCGTCGAACTCACGGGTCGTGCGTTAGCGTAAGGGATGTCTGTTAATGGCTAAAGCTAGCGTGGTTCGTTGTAACCCCGCAGCAGCCAAGAAACGACACCAAAGCCCTCTAATTTTAGTGGAAATACCCAATGAACACCTTGGTCAAGGTGGCCGGTATTCGTAACTCGAGGCGGCAGACTACCATTACACATAAGATAACGTTAGCTACAATAAACGAATGAAACTATTGACAATGCAACATGTAATGTAATACAGTAGCGGCGTCGCCAAACCTAGAAACGGAACACTAAGCTGATGGAGCTTGTTGGTGTCGCGGAGTCATCTGTAGCGGCAGGCCACCGTCCATGAAGAGTCCCGATTTCAGCACGTAGCCACGCTCGTGCTTTTCGCCCGGTGCAATTGCAACGTGAAAACGACGCAGCGTCGTGGCTAGGAAGAGCTTAGCCTCCAGCACGGCCATGTTCATACCCAGACATGTCCGTGGACCCGCTTGAAAGGCTGGAAATTCGTACGCGCTTGGGCGGTTGGACATCTCCAACCAGCGTTCGGGGCGGAATTCCAACGGGTCATCGCCCCAAAGCGCACCATTGCGACCCATGTACCACGGACTGTAGACGACATCAACACCTGCGGGAACGAAGGTGCCATCAGGCAGGTAGTCGTCCTTGACAGCATTTTTGACATTGAACGGTAGTGCTGGATACAGCCGCACGGCCTCGTAGACGACGGCCTCGACATATTTCAGTTTTTTTACTTCCTCAAACGTGAAAGGCGCGGGCTCTGAGTCGATGCTTAGTTTTGCTGACTCCAGCTCCTCGACGATCCGCTGCTGGACTCGCGGGTGTCTAGCGATCGCGTAAAAACTGTATGTGAGGCATTCTGCTGTCGTATCTCGACCAGCAAAGACGAACGTCAAGATGATGGAACGGAGAGTCTCAGGTCCCAGCAAGGCGGAAACTTCAGGCCCACCGCGTTCTCCATTCTGATCTTTGATAGCATTGGAAGCAAGCGCACGAGCCTTGCAAATAAACAATGACAGCAGATCCGACCGAGCGTTGATTTTATCTTCGGACTCTTCCAGACGTCGGAGCAGGACAGCATCAGCTACAGCACGAATCTCACGTGTGTGCTGCCGTAGCTCTTGTTCACTGGGCAGGACCCAACGGAGAATCTTGTAGTACTGCTTGACAAACAACCGTTGGGCGCAGTGCTCGTTAACAAAGCTCATGTGCTTGGCAAAACCGTGTGCACCCTCGACCTTGCTCAGCGGTAGACCGAACGCGACGTCGAAGATGGACTGTAGTGTGTACCGTGCACTGATCTCCTGCATATCGCAGCAGAAACTATTGGTTTGACGCTCATCTCGTGTGATCGCTTCCACTTGTGCGGTCGTAAGTGCCTCCTCTGCGTGTCTGACAAAAACTTGCTCAGTAAATACGCGGAAGTTGGCGGTAGTGAACACCTTTGCGGCCACCTTGCGCTGCAAACGCCAACCAGCACCTCCATCCGGTGCTTGGGGATGGTGGTTCACCGCGAAAAACGAGTTCTCGAAGATTTCCTGAAACGCGTCCAGGAATCCTTGTGGTTTCACATAGTTGCTGAAGTTCGTCGACAAGATGTGCTTTACGTCCTTCGGATCCGTGATCTAACGTTACACGCAAAAACAACGTTGATCAATCAATACACCTCCACGTTCGGTCTTAAATGTGATGACTTGCTTACGTAGATGGCGCCATCGAAGAAAAGATGCCACGGCATCTTCATCCGTCCATTGTGTTGTTTCAGCAGGCCCTCCTAATGAAAGCAAAACAAATGAGTCAGTCCGTCATGGCGTCCTAGCCACGTGAAAAGGATCAAGTGGATACTCACCAAGAAATGATAGATGTGGTCACGATTTTTGATGTACGCCGGCATGTTGCCGAGTAACCAGACACCCGGTGGCCCGGTCAATGGTGCCAGACCGTGAGCAATCCGAAGCTTGCGGTGTAGCGACGTTGACATCTTCGCCAGTAACCATGCGACGGTGACTGTTAGCAGAAGCTTCACCACTGTCCCTGCTGTCACAGGCTCAAATGTGCTCCACCGGTTTAACAGATGCAGAGGCGACTGCATAATGTCGGGCGTATTAAAGAGCTTGCTGCTTCCTTGGAAAATCTGGAAATGAGTTTGAATTAACGTTCATCTTACACTTGTTGCAGTATCCACAGCGTCCCGATAATCGAACCAATAGTTCCCCCAAACAAGGTTGAGGATGGATGGGCCTTGACTTTTTTGTGATGTCTCACTTGCCTTCGGAAAACTCTTCAGCGAGTTCAAGCAATACATCGGATAGATGTTTGTCCGAATACTTATGCTTTAAGCACTTTCTTCCGCTGAGTCAGGAACATTCAAGCAGGGCCAGCTGGAATGCGGCACCCCGAATGCCGTCGACGCTGGTCGACAATCCAGAGAGCGCCTTCTGCGAAGCTGTGCACGCTTAAGTTAGGCATGTTGTGCAATACGTAGGGTATACATACAATGCATCTATCCATACTGACTGCGTTGAACTACATGTGCATGCACAAGTGATCGATCGAAGAAAAACTGGAGCGCGCTGTTTATTTGTCATCAGAGAGGTCACGCTTCATTTTAGAAATTTTAATTCTCTGGATCAAATCCAGAGTTGTTGAGGGCAGTGTTGGAGGAGAATATAATAAATTCTCCGTTGGATAATTTTATTGTATGGTGATTCACCACTGGTGAATATCAGGTGGGTAATAATGTTGTTGAGGGTAGGGAGTGTTGGAGGAGAATAAATTACCGGGGAATATATTGCAGTGTATAACGCTGCCCTCAACAACATTAGTATTAATATTATTAATATATATAATACTATTAAAATATTATAATAGTTGTGGCGAAGCTCCTATTTGAAACCACTCAAAACGATGCACCGTTTTGAAATTATTTTTTAGATCAGACTAGAACTACAAACTCTGAAACAAAACCTGTGGCTTAGGGGAGCCTCGGATCGCAAGAATGTCGCTCAAACCGAGCGAAATCCTGTTTGAGCGAAAAAATACCCTCTCTGATTTTTCAAGGGGCGTATTCAATCTAGGCTTGTGTCTACATGTTATCAACGCGTACAAAGCGAATGGAATGTTGCATGATAATCCGGCTATCTATCACGAAGACACACCAGCGATCGGCTTCGGGAGGTCCAGGTTGACGCACTCCGGCTCGATCCAGTATCGGAGCCCACATCAACTTGCCACTTTACATCCGTAGCTAGACCTCACTTTTCATTTTCCTGCTTCATATACAGCATCGGTTCTGGCTACTCAAGTCTTCTAGTTTTCATCTGTTTTAGCCGAACATGGTCTGGTGGAAGATGGCTACACTCCTGTCACTGGTGGACCTTCAAGCGCGGCTTCAAGAACTCCTGGTGCAGTGCCAAGATAAGATTGGCGAGGTCGAAGGCATCAAGCGCGCAGTAGCAGAAAAACCAAGCGGGTCCGTCTCCCGCACTGTTCACAGCCGAGCAGAATGCTTCGGATGATCAGTTGGAGGAAGAAGTGGTGGCGTACGACAGTCTTACGCCACACGCCCAACGCATCCGGTCAATGGTGACGTTGATGCAGCCAGTCGTGCTTCCAGCACAAACTACGTCACCAGGGTACCACCGTCAGCGTTCGGTCCCTCACAAGTGCCTAACTCGTACAAGCCTCAACAGCGGCCGCGTAGACCCGAATGCTGCTGCTCTTTCGCAGCCCCACGCCACGATGCATCTCTGATCCTCATGATGTTATGGACAAGTTTGAGGCCTCCTGCACGACCAACTGGGGCCCATTTGAGTTCTGGGCACCACTCCTTGTTGAATTCAAGAGATGCGCTTCGTTCGGTCAATTTCGCTATCAGGCCAACCATGACCAGAGCAACGGCGACTGTTTCTGGAGCAGTACAATTTTCCGCCTAGCGAATCTGTTCGCCTGACGAAGTTGATGGGATGCACTCTGCGTAAGGATGAGTTAGTGCTAGATTTCGGCGATCGGTTCATATATCTCATGGAGAAGTGTCATTTGGATGCGTCGGATGAGAGTACAAGCACCTATTTACGGAAAAGCTCAGGCAGCACAATGCCTACATCTGGCCCACAGCTTCCATGTTTAGGTCGCCAATCCATACTGCACTATCCTGGATTCGTATCCGTCGCCCCAGAGCACCCTGCAGCCCTATAACTCCACATTGGTGAGCGCCGATTTCAATCTCAGCAGATGTTGTAGCTTCCACCAGACGCACGGAGGTCATTCAACCGAGGAATGTCGGGTAAGGTTGACCACGGCGAAGCCGTCAGCAGCGAATCCCCCAGCGTCGTCGGCGGCTGCACGCCCTGCATCGGACCAGCGGAATATCTATGCAAAGGTTCCACCAGCTCAATGGACCTCAGTAAGGTTGAGTGTTTCAAGCGTCATCAATTCGAATATTATGCGAATCCCTGCACGAATGGTACAACAGTGTGCTTCACGAAGGTCGCTGACGGGCATGAAGGGTTCGACGAGGCTGAATTTACCACACTGTGTGAGCTACAGCCCCAGGAACCTGCCTTGAATACCATCTTGCGTATGGTGCAAGCCGATATGTCATCGGTGTCGAAACCAGTACTACCTATCGAGGTTACGATTGTGTGTGGTGACCACCGACTACTGGTGCAAGTCGATACAATACCATCGCATACCATCCTGGCTAAACGACTACACCCTTCACTCTAATTAGTCGTGCTTCGAATATAGTCATACTTCTGTACTTTTTCGTGGCACCTTGCATGATAAAATTTTCCTTGAAGATCTCAAAAGAGCCCAGGGCTCGTATGTAACCACTAGCGCTCTTTCTAAGCTCCAAATTCATTCAGTCTTCATTTTGCCTTCAACTACCAACGTTGCCCAAGACTCAATTCGCGCTTTCAGCTATTACGTGACAAAGCTGGTCTAGCCTGCAGTCACCAAAACAAAGTCAGGAACGGTTAGCTGCTGAAATAATCGAGCTGGTCCTCCTGGTTGCGACCGGAACAGCCCGCGCACGTATTCGTACAAGAAGCTACGAGACGGGAGGGTTATCTTGAAATCGACTATAACGAGGGTTTATGTGGCTTATCGCCTACCCAACACTCTCCCATCTCGTCAAGACGCTCGCTCCATGCCAGCCGCTGATTAATTACACGCAGACGGTACGCTAAAAACGCTTCATTTGGGCTTCTTACAGTTGCTGCTGCTACAGTAGCAACGATATTTACCTAGAAATTTCTTATAATGTAGAAGCAGACCATGTGAATGTGGTTCCACATGAAACGCAATAACATTCACTTTAACTTCAATACGCCGTTGTTGCATTGAAATCTGAGTATCTTTCTCGCTGAGCTGTACCTGTCCCATCAACTTCGCGACATGCAATTGTACTTCCATGATTGCGTGCGCCTTATCGACTGGTGATTGAGGTTTCTCCAAGGACAGCTCTTGATCGTGCTACATCTTTAATTGTATTTGGTTGGAAGTACGGTCACCGCACGCTCTCAGACTGGATCCGTCTACCTGATTCAGAATGATCAGATCTTTTACTTGATTATAGTCGAATCTCGATTCGGCCAGGATACAACCTTGAGAAGCACCTCTGCTTCAACATATCAACCGGCAGACATACAAAAGAGTGTCCAGTAGTGTTCCATATCCGTAGGCAAAAAAGGCTATTGAATCCGTTCTTGATCGTTTGAGTGTGGCTGAAACTTATACATGGCGCCATCTTCAGAAGTCGTGTCCGTTTTCACGAGATAGATACCCACCAGGCCTTTAGGGGCGAGTCCCAGGGACACATCTTGTCAACGCGGCATAGCTCTCGTAACCTCTTCTTTTCTGCTGTTCCGTGCCATACGTTATGGAGAACACTTGCCCATATACCCACGGACGATATTGATCTCCAACTGGAGATTGCGTTCCATGAAGAGCATGAATCTGTCCTTGAAAGGTTAGATAAATATGTTGTGCCCGTGCTCGCTTGATATGTACCGACGTGTCCTCTAGCCGATCCGGAACCTCAGTTTTGGTATTCTTCTTACAGCTGTAAGACATAACAATAGTCACAGTACAGCGGATGCAGTCTGTTCACAGTCGATTAGCTGCCATTTTCGTGTTGAAGAGTACCCATAACGGTTTATTGTTTCCAAATACACGACTGACCTCCTTTGTCTTTGTGACAGTTTTGCGCGGAAAATGAGATATCTGATCCCCCTATTAAGTCCGGGTTTAATTTGGAGTCGTATCATTCTCGTATACTTGGTTCAGCCGTTGCATCCGACGGAGAAAAATACATAATTTTATAGCGCAGTTTCAAGAAGCCCTAACCCGTTTGGAGCGATTGCGGGAATGCTTCGGCCCAGTATCTTATCAGCCCCCAAATGGTTTACTTCGCTGAACGGCAACAATGCTCCCTGATTTCCCTGAAATTACATTGGTTTCGGAGCATTTCAGCTTAACCCTTGGCAGCATGTTGCGTTTGAAGTTACTGCTCGTCATTTACTCTACGCGTATTCACAGGATATAGCTGACTTGCTAGCGAACCCCTTGCGTCTGTCGCAATGTTGATGTACTCCTTGCAATGTCAAAGACCAGTTGATCGGCTATTTAGGAGGTGAGGCAGGGATGGAGAAATCTACTATCGCGGAAGCACTACTACTATTGCGAGCAAGTAGGACTGTGCTGGTAGGGCCAAGACCTTAGCTTTCACATGCGTGGCAGCAATCCGCATTAGAGGACGAATGCTGGATAGCACCCAGAATCTAAAACTGAATGGAGGAGAGACAAATGCTATACCAACGATTGAGATGCAATCGCGATTCAGTCGCGTTGTTCTTGTCATATTCGACGAAATTTTGACCACTGACCAAGGCCTTTTTTTTGGGGGGGGGGGGGGGGGGGGGGGGTGGGGGGGGGGTGCATTTTTACGCTCAATGTCGTTGACCCCCGAGCAATTTATGGGCGGTAGACATGTGCTACTGATTGGAGATCTCTTACAGCTAGCCCCAGTTGCTGAATCGCCAATTACATTTTACTAGTTATTGTGATGTAAAAACCGCAATAGATCATTGTGTTGGTTAATGCAATGTACAAGCAGTTTTCCAACCTCCTCCTTCGCGTTCAAATAGACATCGACAAACCGGCTACGCATTCTTTCTGCGGATACCAACCTTGTTATATTTATTACGAAGAATATGCGAGCCAGGTTCGATCATGATTACACTAAGATACTTGACGGCCTAAGCTGGGTCGGACACACCGCTAAACACGCTTAGCACGCATGTTCAGACAACGGAGGAGTTTGCAAAATCTACAGCAGATGAGCGAGAAACGCACTATCACCCTGTTGGTGTCGGTACCAACAAGCCTCGTTGTGCGATAAATCATGCCATGGGTTTCCGTATTGCGCGTGCACATATACTTCCAATTTACGAATGCATGGTGCTACCATCGACACGCTCCAGGTTGATTGTTGAAAACCTTGCCAATGTAAACGACAACCTCATAGACCGGATTCCGTCGAAGCTGCTATTTTTGAATGCGAGTGATGGTGACGCACGAACATCCAGCTTTGCTCGATGATTGCGAACAGAGTCATAGGGACAGTAGTGGGCACATACCCGCATCCCATTGCGCTTCCCAGAATTGTGTACGACGTGTCTGATGTTATAATCCACAACCTGTTGCGGCTGCCGGTGCTGTTGTTCATCCGACTCCATGATGTTCAAATCACCCTCATCGAAGGGTTTCCGGAGGGCGTGATCGGCGTTCCACCACTCCACGGAGGCATTCGACTAGGAAATATTCCTAATTTGTCGTAATCATTTTTCACCGTGACCGAGTTTGCCCTGGTACCTGCGTTTGCTTGCATGACGGAGAAACACTTAGGCCAAACTAGCCAAAACGGAATTATTGTAACGTTCGATCGTCGTCGAGCTATCCATTGCCAGACGCTGTTCGTAGCGCAATCTCGGGCTGTTAGTCTCGATGGACTGACACTTACGGAACCGATTACTCAACAATAGCTCGAACCGTTTAGACCGACCGAGGCGATCATCAGCGAGTTGCAACGCTCGATTGATCTGGTTGCAATACTACCATGTGTGCATACGGATAAAGTGCGCGCGCTTACTGAGTGAAAAGCCACAGATCATCTGTATTGTACGAGGAGAAAAACGTAGCAGTAGGGAGTGTTTTTTCCGGCTATCGAAAGGCTATCCGGAGAGCTAGATATATCGCATGACACTTCTACACATTACCAAGGAGAACACATACTTTTCAATCGACTGGAATAATCAAAATCATCACAGTAACAGTCGTACATCCACCGCGAGTCTAGGAATGAAAGATCTGGTTGCTACGTTGGCCTGAAGAACTGTAGTTATTTTGGATTGAGTTCCGTTTCAATTATTATTCTTATCTATGCGCAACATCGGAAGGTTTTCTTCTGAGCCATCACCGGCAGTTACTGATTTTTATATCACATTCATCTCAACATCGCAGGCATGCTCTGCTCACTATTGGGAATATCTATTGTGAAAACTGATTAGTTTGTCCTAAGATTTGCGGCACTTATTGAGAGGTAGAGTCAGGGTGCAACGTTACTAAACACGAGCGCCTGAAGTCGCTAAGTAAGGGTTTAAATGGAGATAATCACAGTTAATCGGAGTGAGTAACACAGCAGCATATGTAAAGTGGTAGATTTAGCGGTTATTCTGCTTGAAAATAATGGAGGATTTGGCTTGGGACACATATTAATAGCTGCATCTGCCTGTACGCTGAATTTCAGGCAGGGATTACTCAAGACCGTCCGGTTGCCTAGCATGTATAGTCTCCCAGTAGGTGTGGACAATAGGCCCAATACGAACATCTTCACGTTCTAGTAGATAATTGTCAATGGCGTGTGCTGCGTCTCGGATTTTTGGCGAGGTTACCTGACCAATGCCGCTAGCTTGGGCAAACGTCATCTTAGCTGCAAAATCAATCAGCTTTACGACGAGAGTTTTTTTTGTCAGTTCTGCACTTGTTATGATTGCCTCTGGCAATAGCAAGGTACTCTCGCCAGTTTGCTTTTGCCAAAGCTACCCACTCTACCTCCAGTTGGCTTGGAATCTGAATGCCGTCGAGACATCGGACATCCAGACCGTTTTATCTATAAACCAGCGCTGCGACAGGGCTTTGCGGCAGGCGCTGATATCGGCTCCCGAATTACTGCTGTGTAGCGGTTTATCTGTATCAATATCAGTATTAGCTGAAGGCGGCTTGTGTATCAGTACCAATGATAGGGCCGACGACTAGTGCAATACCATTGTGATACAATATCAAATATTCTGTAGTAACCCTTCTTTATCTTGTTGCTTGATCTGGGACAACGCAGCACACACATGCGCAGGTTTATTTTGCTTCTGCATATCAGGATACACATCTCGTGAGGTGTTCAGGACTATGTGTACGGTACATGTAGCCTTTGTGTAAGTTGCTCTTGCAATGTACACCACTGGTCTATTTTACCTGTGCGCGTACAGCAGACCTCCTTATCAAGTTTGACTCGGCAGACAAATCAAATGATGGCAAAGGTACATACTCCAACCGCTATACACTAATATCGATGTTTTTGCAGTGATTCAGATAGCATGGCGAGAGAGAGAAAGAGAGAGTATCCATCAGTTGCAGCGCTCGCTAGCACTTAGCACAGAAAACCTATGTCCACTGCAGCTCAGGAAATATTCATTAATCCAGGCGACTATAATTGAGAGTATGAACAGTATGGGAACGAGGCTTGGTAGTCGATGTGAGTCGAAGAAGTGAAATCCGAAAGTGATTGAGATTGAGGTAAACAAAAGTAGCTATCAACTTCTTCTCTCCTATGCATAAACATGCACTGTACCAAATCCCAGCTTCTAACTCCAAGAGGGGGAGGCTAGGGAGAAAATTCAACACGTGCGGAGCGATTGCAAATCGTATCCAGATAGCAACTTCTTTCCCTCAGCCAACCAGAACTGTCGAATCTTGGAGATCAACCAATCACATCACAGGAATCCTGTTAGGTTCGCACTGGCGCGTGTCTACGGCAACGACACCACAGTCGCACGTGCCGGTATAGGGACCCACACAACAGGACTGTGAAGTATACAATCGCAACAACTACCTCACCGGCGATCTTTGCACACGGCCAGATGACAATGTACAGTGTTAGCGTGCTTGACGAAAATCAACTGGCAAGACTACATGTCCTGATTTGATGGTATACAATTGCGTTATCTTCATCGCGTCGATGCACTATTGCCGCCAGTATCTGTATCATCCATACGACCTCGAATGTAGCTGATGTGACGACGCCTGCGCTGCGAGCGGATTTATTTATAAATCGGCCCTATTCCTGCTTTCGTCCTGTATTCGGAGCCTGACATAAATAGCGCTTTAAATGTAAGTAAGTGACCATAAAACGCTTCATCAATAGTCTGATTTAGAAATTAATAAGGGTAGATCACTCTAACTTAGAGTTTAAATCAGCCATTTACAGTTCGATTAGACCAACTAATCGGTTTTGACAATAACATTACTCTCACCACTCTCTTTTGATTTTGCTTCTCAATTACCATCTCCGCTAAGTAAAAATGCACATATATACAAAAATTATCGAGAATTTTGCCTCATTTTTTGTCGGGTATAAGATGTGCATAGGTTCGCTGCGCGACACTCTACTTCCTGCAAACACAATAGCTGGTAGAACAATGGGCTAGCGAGAAATGGAAATATGATCTGGTAGTCAAGCCAACCAATGCCCCCCCCCGCCCTCTCAAAATTGACTAGAATGCAATTGACGCTAACGTGTCTAGTCGCATCTGACATGACGTTTAAGGTCGTCGATGTGCTAGAACGCGCGGACGTCATCGAGTTGACCACGCGCAAATCGTCCTTCTTTCGTTGGTTTAGATACAAGTTAGTGAGATGGAGGTCATGCATGTAAGTTAATGTAACGTAGATGGAGCAGCAAGTCCTTGACCCATCGTGCGCGCACTGATCAATGATCGTGTACCACGTCGCAATTCTCTCGTCGACCTGCTACCTAGCCCTAGATTTAGACCTCGTTAGGTTGGTGTCCAGCAATAGAAGGGGGAGAAGGTTTTCATTCCGCTGTATACCGATATCTGCATGCACGCATCGACGCAAGGTGTTAACAACGTGAATATTCATATCTAGCATGACTTGACATATGGACAAAATATCAAAAGGTTTGACTTCCTGACGGGGAATCCGTGTTTGCTCCGACCTGCCCGGGAAGGGCAAAAATACTTACGCGAGTCTCGAACTTCTTGTATAGTCAAAATGAAATGGACAGCAACACCGTAGGAGTACACAAGCAGACAGACAGACAGGCAGGTCGACAGACATGTAAATCAGCAGGGCGATTGTGACCGAGACAGTCGCAGGGTCTACTCCAAACGAGATAGACGTCGAGGAACGCAACTGCAGGTTCGATTGTCGAACGTGCACTCTGAAACGAGGGTGTCATTAACTGGACACGCAGTTGTGAGCCGTGCCGCTGTACGTGCGACTTGGAATGGAGGCGATGAGCGCGCACACACACACTTCATAGCAGCACATCATACATATAGGGCCTTGCTTGTGATGAAAATAGCAGGAACCAAGCTGACCTGACGTGAAAGGCTGGGTGGGCAGTATAATAGATCAGGATTTACTTTCTGACAGCTGTAAACATCTGTCAGAAGTAATTTTAGAGTTGTGCCACCGGTAGAGTAAAAGGAAAGAGAAATATCAGTGTTTTCTGAGTGCGACTGTACGTCGTCGTAAAGAGACTCCGGCAGAATTCGCACCGGTTCAAAGTAAAATCTGAGGCAAATCTGGGGAGGGTTATGAATGGTCTAACTGCGTCGAGAAGAACGAGGGGGCAACACGGTGGACAGCTTCAAAGAGGAATTGAACGAGAGTGAAGAGAAAGCCGTTGCTATGATATAACTATTTCGCTTGTGCTTTCATTAGAGCGACGCGCTTTCTGGTCCCTGGC
Organism: Phytophthora podocarpi; assembly: GCA_001314375.1. NCBI lineage: Eukaryota > Oomycota > Peronosporomycetes > Peronosporales > Peronosporaceae > Phytophthora > Phytophthora podocarpi. The sequence goes on along the minus strand of LGSN01000157.1, from coordinate 33,017 downwards.
GCTTGCTGCGTCTCAACCTTTTTCACACAGTGAACGAACCTGGAGACCTTCTTTGGCACATTACCAAAGTAAGACGTCAGTGAGGTTCAAGTTCTCAGCTCGTACGTCCTGGTCTCGATGGCAGTAGCGCTAGTCTCCGACTCCTCCATTCATATCAGCATACGTGTTTAGAACACCTCGGCTGTCTGGTTCGCCCCCTTTGCTACATCAGTCGACACGCAAACCTACCGCCAGGTCTTCAGAGGCGTCGTAGTTGTGACCACAAGAATGAGAAATTGTTGCTGATATACAGAAGCTAGAAGATCACGGAAGGAACGTGCAAACAGAGCGCTTGGCTCCTCACCAAGTTGCTCCTTCTTGCATCCATACATTTATACGAGCTCTCATTCGCCTATCGGTTTACCATAGTCCAACGCTGCGCTGCCAAATTTGACTCCGGGATCCCCAAATTTTACCCCGTTGGAATAAAATACTTCACGTTTTCTCAGACCGGTGCCAGGGTGCAGCTGTATTCTGAGGGGGAATATAGCTTTTTGTCCGAGTTTACCTCTACCGGCGGGATTGATCGTACGCCTGTAAAAACAATGACTTTCATATCTTATACCCTCTTTACAACGATCATTGACTTGTACGATATTGACCATTCTCAAGTCACTGCAATTTTTCAAGATCGCAGGAAGCAGTCATGACTCCGCTAACGACCGCCACTACCAGCACCAAGGCCACAGTTAGAAAAGCCAAACGTCAGGTGGTGTCCCAAGAAGCAGGTAGTCCATCGATCCCCACTCCTGCATGTAATCGCAGGTGAGCAACTGTAGCGCCAAACGGTTAAAACAGCGGCACGTTACGTACCAGTGATTCATTATAGGGGCAGTATAACCAACATACCGAAGACACGCTGAACAAATACGGTATCAAATGAGACGCCTGCCGAGAAGACTACGGACGGTCTTCTTGTGGTAGTGCACCAACGAGTGGAGAATACAGTAAGTAACTCTGCTACGGACATCAATACTGATGACCGTCTTAACCCCACCCCACAAATGGGCCGCCAGCTGGAGCCCGTTGATGGCCCTACCTATGCAGAGCTTACATAGCTGGAGGTACATGAAGTTTGCGCCGCGCTGAGACAGCAGCTTGAAAGAGACAATCACGAGAACCAACAATATGGACGGGGCCGGAACTCAGATTCATATAAGCTATCCGACTCGTAGAAATTTTTGATAGCGTCCCCGTGCTGGGCGGCTAGGTATGGCGATTGAGCTATTGACTACGACTCGATGTCTATCAGCGTCCACTTCAAGCTGTTCAAGGGCCATGCAAAGGAGTTAAAAGATTTCGAGCCTGCGTTGCTACATGAAATGAAGGCAGCGTTCAAGGAGCAGCGTGAAATTGAAACCGGCAAGAAAGTGATGGCACATGATGAGTGGAAATAGGAATTGGCTCGGTGCCAAGCGAAGTGCTACATCAAAAGGAGAAATGAGAATTGGAGGATGAAATTCACGTGTTAAAGAAGCACTTCGATGCTGAAATTGAGACCACATGTGGCTTTTGAGTGCATTTGGCATCGGTGTAAGCAGAAACCGCTTAGCTAAAAAAGGAGAGCGAAACTCACGTATCGAGAACTCAGACACTACAAGAGCTGGACGCACAGCAGATAGAATAGAATGCAGAGGGAGATCAAACTGGAGAACCAAGGATGCTTCCAACAACAATAGGATCAGTTGTTGGCCAAGCTAGAAGGACAACCAAACTACGACTGAATAGGAGAAAGCGAGGCTGACAAAAAGCCGGAGACAGACCCGTACGAAGACGGCTTCCGATTTTGATATCCCAGAAGGCGCTGAACGAAAGAATGGAGAATCGGTTTTGTAAAATGTGAGAAATGAACCGAGAGAAGCAAACAACTTGGCGCAAAACGAATAAAATAGTAATGAAGAAGACAATCCACGCTCTAAGAGACCAGATAGAATCTTCAATGGTTACTTCGAAGCGACCGATAGGTGGAGAAAGTTTTCGAACGCGCTTGGGGGAGAAAGAAGAAAGCGGAGGCTTCACTCAAGACGACGTATACCGGTATTGGGGAAAGTAGGGGTTGTCAATTGTGCATCAGCAAGCGACATATTTGTTTTTGCAGCAAGCCGCAACTCTTTTCACCAATCTAATTGAATCAGATTACATTTCATGAGCAGCATCGATTTTGTGGCAGGACGGCATTGCACCAGCAATAGATTGTTTTCTGCTCAGTCCGCCCGAAGATCGCATATCATTCGAAGAGCCGCCGAGGTCCGCCACAATGAGCAACCAGCACTGCTCCAAGACCATTGTGAGTTAAAGTCCTGTTGGTGCTATGCCTGTGACTACGGTGCGTGGGCATCTCACGTCAGCCGTGGAGATGCCAGCTGAAGACGAAGGGTTACAGGGACAACAGCTGTAGAAGTCGTTGGACAGCTACATACGGAGACAGGACGCGCTGGTGGAGTGGGTGGACGAGCGCCGGTTGAGGAAGTTTCTATTCAGTCTGCAATGGATGCCTACGTGCTACAGGAAGACCTGTAAGACGGCTGGCAAAGCTGGAGATGGAGGCGCATTTTGCGCATACAGTCAGCAAGTGTGCAAGTGTGTCGTCAGACAGCTTGTGTTGCCGATCTATTGGCTTCCTTTGGTTCCAGAGCGCGTTAAGCAAGTTGGCGTGTAGTAAGCATTGCTACAAATCCGATCCCCCCCCCCCCCGTAGCCTTGAAAGCTGGATCGTCCACCAACCTTCCGTAAGCTACTTTCCCTCAGCCGGTATCTCTAAGGCCGAGAAAGGTAGTGGCACATCTATACTCACTCGTGCTCCCTGGCCGAGTACTCGACTAGTTCATCTTCGTTAGATTTTTAATCACTAAATAGATTCCGCGTCATCGCTGTGAAATATCCCTCATTTCTTGCACCTTGCGGAGGCGACGAAGCACTGCTGTCGTACGGAGACGCGCACCATCCCGATAACCGCAAAATCTTCTCTCTTGCTGCAAAACCTATTACGAGTGTCGCCTCCGTAAAAAAGGACATTGCTAATCAGTACCAACTTCGGGTGGGAATTTGCTAATCAGTGTCAACTTTCAAATTAATACCCACATAAAAAGAGGGATACGTTTGGCTATTAATTTGCCAACGCTTGAGAAACATATTTCAAACGGTTCACCAGCTGCGGGATATCTTTTCGTTGCCAGGATGGCACCGAACTTGGCTCGTGTAGGTACTTGCGCACCACGGGAAATGCGGTGAAGGTGAAGGCGTTATGCGTGGAGATGGCGGCGAAGATGTAGTGGGTGGAAGAAGGCGTCGCCAAGGAGTACGTGGCCGAGCACGTGGAGCTGGTGGGCATCCTGGTCGACGCCATGGTGAATAACCTCCCCAAGATTGTCAGCAACCTGCACGCTTACTCGGTTCCGTCTTGTGAAGGGATTCAAGCCCACCGGTAAGCTCAGCGTTGATACGACCGGATGGTGCTTGATGGGGTTGAACTGACGGTTGCATGCTGCTAGCAAACCTATACGTGTAGACTCGCTTCATGGACGCACATGGTGAGCGCATCGTCACGTATCTGTGGACAAGTTGGAGATATGAGTTGCTGCTAAGATGCGTACGTTGCAGCCACTGCCATGCTCGTACTAATGCTCAACGATGTGATTGTTATGCTTGCAGCCTGTGCGTGGTCTGCTCATTGTGCCTGGGCGCGACGCTGCTGAGCACCTGCTCCAGCTGCCACTTGCGCTTAGTGGAGTACTCCTACTCGGAGAATAGCCGAGCAGTTATGCCCAGAAGGGCGAAGGTCGTGATGTGTTAGTGAAACTGAAGTTATCGGGGTTCTATGCAATAATCTATGAAGCAGTCGAACCTACGCTTTAGTGTTTTGTGATCGGAGTACTGGTCCATGGAAGTAGAAGTTCACGAGCGCGAGGTGGGCGCGATGGGCGGCTTGGTGATCGACGGCGAGTATGTGGCTACAGCAGGGCTGCTGAAGGCGAAGGTGATCCTCCAAATCTGCTATATTTCTGGTAAACGTTTAACGAGGAACAACTGTTTTCATTGGTACTGGTTAGCAATTTCCCCCCCAAAAAACCGCTTGCTGCACAATTGACCACCCGTATTAGTGGTTGTCAAGTTTGGTTTGCACGATTTCGAGGATTTTGATAACTACCAGATTCACCTGAAAAACACCACATTTGATACTTCTTTTGAGGTGACATTCGAGCTTCTCGCGCGACGACTAAAGTGAACGACGTGGCGGCATTCTCGGGCGTGAGCAACCTGGCGCGCAAACAGCTTCTGTCTAATACAGCTATGCTCGTTAAACTATTAACGTCCTCTGTCGTGATTTGCCTGCTTTACCCCCTCCCCGCACCTCCTGCGGTACCACGGTGTGGAGTCTCTGGGAAAAATCTGGGAGATGGCTTGCCGGCACCCGTCCCTGCAAACCATCTCCCAGCTTCTTGGTCGTCATTGCGCAGTGCTATACTAAGTCGGTGCCAGAGTTTGGCACCTGTCACACAACTCCTTTTGACGCCCGACTGTCTTTCCCCTTTTTCACTTGCCCTCGCCCCCCCCCCCCCGGGTAATCCAGTCGAGCAAGGCATCCGACGAGCCTAGCCCAACAAAATTCCTGGTTGCTTGCGTGCTAGTATCGACCTCAGAAATGAGCTCTCACCTCCAATAAAATTCTTGGAGATAGGGCGTCGCTTTTGAGGTTCAGTTTTTCCCAATCAGCAACAGATATTCTTCCTAAATTTACGACCTAAAACGAGATTTGACACCCACTAATAGTGCGATAGGTTCTAAACCGAAGCATGACTTTCAAAATAATTCTTCTCTTTGAGCTAACTTGGCAACGCAAATGTCAAACTAGAATTTCAGTTCTATGGATATTTATATCCAGAGTCTTGGGGGGAGGGGGGTCGTGAACCGTCCTGTATCTTGTATAAATACATACTTTTGCAGTTTGTAATTTTAGCAAACACTTGGCTTGATTGATTATCTTAAGCATCATGACGGGACATTTATAAATTATCATATCCTATCGTGAAGTGGATGTTGACCCAGTTGGTGAAGAAGAATATTCGTGTGACAGTTTTGGATAAACCATATTCGTGCATCATTCACGTACTTCACGAAAGAGAGCGTGTCGAATGCGAGCTTTTAGAGCCTTTGCTTCTAACCAACTACTTCAAGTAACATTCAAGCAGAAGTGTCCACTCGGAGGAATTAGAGCTGTCCAAGTGAGCTTATAGCGCCTGTTCTAGGCCTGGAATTGTATGCTATATATATCAGTGAGTTTGTTTTTGTTTTGGGAGATAATGTTTTGGCGAGCCCATTACTCGGCCTATATTCAAACTGCAGGCCTCAGAGGATAGAGGAGATGCTTATCTTTGCAATGGTGTGCCTAAATCGCAAAACGTAGTTAGGTTCGTTAGCAGCTTTTCGTTTGACGCCGTCTCAAACGACTCCTTGAACAGCGTGCACCAGAGGGTGAAAAAAATTCTTGGCCTTTCCGGCCGAATAATTTGTTTTCCTGCCGTGTATTATTGTGAGAGAAACGCAGTACAAAATTTGTACTTATTTAATACCCAACTGCGAACGCGATTGTGTACTGCAATAAAAAACTGCGCCTGATTACACCTAAATTGTCCCTTTTTAAAACATCGACTTCTTCCACCAGTGCGCCGAAATTAAATGACGTGCGACGCAATTTGATTGGATAAAAATGGACATGTTGTAGCCATGTGGCAAAACCCAAGGCACTAGATCAATGTACAATAATACCAGATTGTATTCGCCATGATAGTACAATTGAGGACGACATACTAGAGTACAATTGAACACGACATTACAATTGATGACACCAAGAGTACAATTGAGGACGACATTACATTTGATGGCGCCAAGAGTACAATTGAGGACGACAGCTTCTACTATGGCAGTGGTCGCCTGGTGGGCTTAGCATCATTTCACCGTTTTCTCTCAAGTTGGAGAAGTGCACAAGACGCGTTCATGGATCTACCCCAAACCAGTCGTCTCTACAACGCTGCCGTCGCCGCATCCAAGTGCAACTATAGGCCCGGACCCGAACCGACTACAATGATCGTCTCCGCCGTTTTGCGGCCTTCTGCCAGAGCGAAGGCTACCCCGACCCTCTGAAGCACCGCTTGTGGAGCTGCCAGGCGTTGTGGCGGCGTACATCAACCAGCTAGCCGCGTCGAACACAAACCCATGGCCAGCTGAGAAGCTTCGCGCCGCGCTCAGCTGGCACTACACGAAGCCGGGGATGCTTACAAGGGGCCATTCACACAATCGCTGGGTAGTCGAGCATGCTGCGGACGGAACGCTTGTGCCTCGGGGCAATTCAGCCCGGTCTGCCGCAATCACTCAGATCCTCGCTGGCCTAAGAAAAACCAAAATGCGCGAAAGGACTCCCAAGCGTGCGTCACCGATGTCGCTGTCGATGTTGTCCAGAATGATTGCCGTCCTGGAGTCCGACTCGATGTTTAACAAGACCATGCGAGTATGGTTTTCTGCGGTCTGCTCGCTCAGCTTCTACGGCATGTGCCGTATCAACGAAGTTCTCCTCATGANCGCAAGTCGCGCAAGAACGGAGCCGAGATCCGGTTCGGCTGCTTCACTATCCGTGCCCGCAAGACGGACCGTGGTCCGACCCAGTCGCCAGTCGGACATATTCGCTCCATCAACTCCCCAAAGAAGAGCGGGCTGCCGAGGCATTGACGTACGTGGAGAGGTGGTTCACTTATGCGCGTACAAAACTGCATCATGGATGGCGTGACGATGATTACGCTTTTCCTTCGCTGACCAAGATTCCTCGTGGTGGCACAAAGAAATGTAAGTTCGCCGAGAACGTTAAGGTTGGCGGTATCTCATTCGCTAACGTGGGAGTTAAGTGGGGATCTCCGATGTCAGACAGCAACTTCACGCAGGTGCTCACCATCATTGCAGAGGCTGCTGAAATGAGAAGAAACTTGCTTGGCGATGAGATTTGGTTTACATCGCACTGCTTTCGACGAGGGGGTGCACAGTACCGATTCATGTTTGCCCCTGAGAAGAAACGGTGGTCGTTGAGACTCGTCAAGTGGTGGGCGGGGTGGGAACCTACCGAGAAAGCTGAGACGGTGACGAGGTATCTCCTGGTCGACGTGCTTGACCGAGAAGACAACCAGCTCGGAGACTCGCTTGCACCCGACGCGATTTCATGCACAAACGCGTCGCTACAAGGTGTTCGGGACGTCGACTATGGGAGCTTGTAGCCGGACGACGACACCGCCGGAGAACTGCGGTGTGCAACGAGCATGTGGAGCGAGCACGATTCGACAGACACCTCGGCGTCCGTTGTCAACGAGCTGAAGGCGCTGCTTGAAGGGCTACGTGACACAGTCAAGGACATTGGAAGAAGACAAAGCTCAACGCTGGAGACTGTGCGCGAGGAATAAGTTGACGTGCAGCGGACTACTGCTCCTGACGACGTCGCGGACACCAAGAATTTGGTGTCGGAGCTTCCAGATGCAAGGTCCTGGCAAAACTACGTCAACCAATACTAGATGTCCAACCCAGCGTGCCACCAGTACCACGCCGGTGTTGACATGTTTCCACATGAGCGGAAAGTGCACCGGTCGCGTCTCTCCCGGATGAAGATCATCGCCGAGTTCATTCGCGACGAGTACAGCAACGACCAGAACTTATTCGAGAGGGAGTTTGGGGGTTGCGTGCAGGGGGAGCTGACAGTGAACAGGATACTAGCTACCATCCATAAGCGAAAGAGAATGTAGGGAATGTCGTCCTCAATTGTACTGTCGTCCTCAATTGTACTATTGGCGTCATTTACTCACCATGCAATGCTCCCTATAAACATGCAAATGCGGAATATGTATATTTTATGTAATTATGCACCTCGCGCCGCCTCATCCTCACCTGCAACTGCCTAATCCTCACCGGGGTGGTAATCATAGTCTGAGTCATCCGACTCGCTGTTGAAGTCACTTTGGTGGTATTCATCTGCACTGTTGGTATCACTTCCGACCCCGCTGGGCTCAGCTTCATTTGTCTTTTGGGTTCCTCGTACTCGAATGCATTGTCATCGTAGCTGTCGTTGCCGCCATCACCTTCTTCACCACTGTCGATGAAGTCTACGGGGAATGGATACTTGCAGACAGGGCAGAGCAGATCCGTGTGGCTAGTCCGACCGAGGAAACGCCCATTTTACTGCATGAGACATTCGTAGTCAAGCTTGTGGTCGCACTGAGGGCCTTCCATGACGATCCCGTTGATTACGCTGGTGCGGACAATACACGTCGGAGGGGCAGGCACGTGCTTCACAATCAGGACTTCGTCATCTTCAACGTCGACCTCTACGGAAGCCCGACAGTTGCCGCATCTTGGATCATGCTGAAGGCTGTGCAGGACGCAGCTTCAGTGATATGGCTGTCGACAGCTCTCCTGTTCACACACCCACAGGCCAGTCGCTTGATCATTTTCCACTTCTTGGTCATCGAGAGTGCATAAACATATACGACAGTCGGACACGCCCTCTCGGGGCTGCACAGAATTTTCCACACGATCCTCAGCAACTTGTTGTTTCTGCACTTGAACCTTGGACTTCCTCTTCAATTTCAACGTTGGTTGGAGCATCGAAGTCAATCTCGCTCCACTCAAAGTCCGCCCACTCGAGTTGATTTCCCCTCGGCTTCTTCGTCATATCCAATTGCACGCATGTTAATATGTCTTCTTGAGCTGCGTAATCATAGGTGTCGTCATCATCGCTACTCTGATGTAGCAGCTGGTCAATACGATCTGTCCCGTCGCTATGCACATCCTCAAGATTATCCTCCGTATGGGGAGCATCGACACCAAGTTGACGCCTGCGGCCAGTGGTGGAAAAGGCACGTCTATTAGACTTTTGAAAAGTTTAGGCCAAGGCCAAGGCCACTCGCCTAAACCCGTCGACTTTGGCATTTCGCCCAAACGGCCCCAACTGGTAAAAATAATTTGTAGTGTTTTAAGTAAAATCTAGAACAGTAAATCCAGAAGCGACCAAGGTGATCAGTCCTAAAGATACTGCATATTCTGCGTTGCCAATCGCAATAATACCTCGCTCTATAGCTGTGTCAAGGTCAACAGAAGGAAAACCAATACACGGCAAGTCAGGGAGCTTGCGACGGTATACCGTCAGCCTCACAGCACGTCGTCGAGTGAGCTGTTGCAGACGACAAAGATCGTCATGGTGTTTATTGATATGCTGGACAAAACGCTGGAGGAGATATCTGTTGTTGTATCAGGCTTGAGGTGTCAGTGCTGACATCTATAGTCTTACCATTCTCTGGATCTAGTCCAGTTTAGTGTACTAATATGTTATGCGTTTAAACTGTTGTCATTTGGAGGACGTCCCGAGTAATTGCAACTCGTCAACCCTGCGCAACCTAGCGTGCAGGCGCCGATAGGAAGACGGGTACGCTAGTGGAAAATTGAGGAGCAGAAGGAGATCACGACAGTGACATAACGGCAACAGTGGCGGCAAATTATCCGGTGAATATTCGTGGGGAGTCGAAGATGGCGCTGACGCTTCCATCAACTACTAGTAGTATGATGAAAGACTCATCGTCAAATGTAGGATGGTTGATACTAGTAATGGAGACAGAGAGTAAAATTCTTAGGAGATAATGCCCTGGAGGAAGGAAGCGCGACTGGAAGGTGTTACTGTAGCCGGCAGCAGAACATACAATAAATATATTATTGTAGGTGACAAATATCGATGCGGAAGCTGAAGTATGTAAGAAATTAACTTGCTAGTAGGACTTTCAGGGGTAATGAGGCTGGTGTAGAATCTTATGCCAGAGTGCTAGGAGTTTTAGACGTGCCTGCTGCATACAGGAAATGTAATAACAGTACAACTAGTGCACCGCAATAATTAATACGAAGGATCCACCCATCTACTACATCAACTACGGCTAAACGGACGGTGACACTGCAAATGACACAGCTGCCATCATTGATTCTTCTCCATAACCAGAAAAATGTCGATTGAGCTTTTGTACGACTCCACCGAAGCAATAGTGATGTAGTCAAGCTCGTAACAAGCAAGATAGACATAGTAAAGCTCAAACTTATTTATTTTTATGAATTAACACGCGAAATCGCGCGCATTGGAAGCACGATGCCGTTGCCTTATGTATGTTAAATTCGCCTGATTACGCAGTGTATGCTGCTCAATTGCTGGTGGTGCAAAACGAGCAGCGAGTGGTGCTTTCAAAGCACGAATCCCCGATATTTTGTTTTATTGTGGAAAATTGACATTGTCGACATCAGGAAACGGAATATCGCCAGGCTGGGGGATCCGCTCGAACTCCCAAGCGTGATAGGTCGGGTCATCATCAGACGCTGTGAAGGTGTTTCCAATTTCGCCATCCTCAAATACTTCAGCTATATTATTCTTCCCAACGTGGGAATGTTTCAGCTCCTTCGACACCGTCTCCAATATCCCCCAAGTCATCATCTTCCGTAGGTTGTCCAGCTGCCGGTGTTTGTGGCATGGGAGCTCTTGTTCGACATGATCGTTGCAGTGGTGTTTGTAAGGGGGTACGTGTGCGAGATGAAAACAGCTGCAATGGCGTTTGTGAGGGGGTTATTGTGTGCGATGATTGTCGAGTTCTAGCTTGAGGTGTCAAAAGCGCTGTTTCTGCCAATTCCGCTCTAGAAGGAGTTGAGACTGCTCTACTCGGTGCTGTAGCGTCTTCGGTGGAACCTCCTGTGATCTCTCCCAGTCCATTGAATCTTCGCGGGTATCTCTATCTATGATTGGACGTTCATTAGAAACCAAAATGCGTTTAACTGCTGGCTCAATCGGAGACGCTTTTCGCTCTAGCTCGCGCATATACTGGCGAATGCGTTGTGTATCCTGGGCTTTCGACGAGGCCAGTTTATTGCGTTTGACGGTTTGAATCATTCCAAGTTCGCTAAACAGACGTTCTGTTGTTGCTGTGTTCACTGCCACCGACAATAAATTTGATGGCGAGTTTCGGTAGTAGACTTGAAGGGCGACCTTACTCAACGTTTTGCCAAAAACGAACCACAGCCAAATCAAACTCGCGTACATGGGCTGATGTTAATTCGTTAGCAATCCATTTTATTATATCGCCACAAATGCTGCCATAGTCGTCTCCTATCCGACGACGATAGTAATACACAGCAAACTTTCTAAGTTGTGCTGAAGAGGCAATCTTGACTGGAATTTTGCTCTCGTCAACCCGCTGCATGGCCTCGCTTTCATTTATTTCGCCAAGCACCAGACGGGATTCGGCTTCAGCGATCCGCTTTCGCTCATCCGTGCGACCAATTAGCTCCCGCGCTTCTTCCGCGGTCAACGGATTCAAGACGAAAGTTAGCATGAAGAGAGGTTGTTCACATTGTTCCCACCACATTTCATCAAGCCCATTCGACAACTTTCGTCGCCGTAGAACCCCTCGAAGCCGATATAATTATCCCGAAAAGATATCACTACATCGGACAAAGTGTTCTCGTCACGCTGAAGTCGATACGAGGCTTCTGATAGCAGTGCAATTACACGTTCAGCTCCCAAAAGCCCCCTCCAAAATGATCGATAGTTGAATATTTTAATGTGCCCGGAAAATATCTACTAGCGCGATACTTACTGGCCAGCATCTCGAGTGATGTGCGAACTCTAATTAGCGATGCAAAACAGTTTTGCATACTGTTCCACCTTGTCTCACAGAGCGTGAACAGAACAAGAGGCTTTCCATAGCACTCTGTCATCAGCGCTCTCGCGCGTATAAACCACTTTGCTGACGAGGCATTCAGGCATTGACGGCTGCCGTAGCCCCCTTCGCAACCTTGGAAAAGGCAGATTTTAAGACAGCCTTCACGATGTTGTTGATACAATGTGCGAAACAGAACAAAAATTGTTTTTGGGAAAACGGAGCGCCAAGATCCGGCGTGCCCTCCCGCAAGACCAGCATTGTCAGTGACAATCGCTCCTACGTGCCACCCATCAGTCTGTGCCCAAATTAAAATTGCTTCCATCTCTTCCGCCATGACAACCCCATCGTGACGCGAACCTGCCTTTGGCAGCGCGTATGTTAGCGTGTGTCCGAATAGTGCAAACTGACAGCCCAATAAATGCTCGCGAGAAATGTTTTGCCAAACGTCAGACAGGAAATTAACCATGCCTCCACTCGAAACTTGTTTCTTCTTCAGCTTTTTTGTCTCGATACCATGGCAAAACCCTGCATGACCTTTCAAAATACGGTTTCCCAAAACTTTTCGGGAAGGGAGACACGCTGTGATTCTGGGAGACAAATATTCAAACAGCGCCTTCGTGCAACGACGTTCTATAAACAGGTCCGGGAGAAAATTCCCGGCCTGAAACTCGACTAGCAAACATTCCGATTCTTGTTTTTGAACTTATGAAAATCGGCGAGGCGATTTACCTTTCGAGGTGGAGTTCCTCGGTGATTTGCGCCGAGGTGACTTCTTTGAAGAAAACAAACGTGTATTTACGGGGCGCTTTGGTCGAGGAGCCATTCCAGCGCTTGAGTCTGTGTCATCGCTCGCTTGCAATGGAGACGTAACCACAGTTGCCACGTAAGCCTCACAGTTCTTGAGATGTCCCCTGTAATTGTATGCACGCTCCAAAAGAAGCTCCGGAGCATCGCGGTCTGGAGTTTTGCTGTACGCTAACCGGCAGTGTTTGTATTCATAATATAAGTATCCGCAGTTACTTTTGGGTATATCTTCTCGCTTCTCGAAGTGTTTTTTTAGGTATCGATGGGCACACCGTTGTAACCCCCCCCCCTTTATCGATATAAACTGACCCCAGCGACACCAACGGCAACAGCGGCGACACGGACAACAACGACTGCGGGAACGGAAGCGGAGCCGGAGCCAACAGCAAGGGCACAGACGACGCCTTCAACACCAACGCAGCACCGCCGGCAACGAGAGCAGCGACACCAGCGAGTCTAATGCAAGCTGTGGTGGCGACGATGACTGGTAAGCACACACAGACGACGACTTCAACTCGGATGAAACGGTGTCAGATGTAAAAGCAGCAGACAATTGGTGTAGTTCTTGCAGGAAGGGGGGGGGGGCAAATGAGATCACTCAGTTTTTGGGAATTTAGAGTGACAGAGATATTTTATGGTATATAAAAAACAAATAAACGTGAACTGGCGCCTTAATCGATTGGGCGAATCGACCGCTCTATCGCCTAAACTCCATGCCTTAACTCGTTTAGGCGCCTTTTGAAAAGGCGGTAAAGGCGACCACTGCCACCACTGCTGCAGCGGCGCCACGCAGCGTCCCTCTCCCATCGCGTTTGAGACACAATGTTTCGGTGCTCAGTACGCTCCACGAGCGTATGGCACCGAGACGACCTCTGGTGCCGGACGAGGTGATGATTGCTGCCCTTCACCCACTGACAGAAATTTTCACAGAGCTCGCGGGGCAGGTTTGGCAGACCTCGACAGGGCCGTTGCTGGTGGCGGTGTAGGTTATCGGAGCGTCCGAAGTCATACAGACAGGTGTCACAGACATACTGTGTTATGTCACACAGTAACTCCGGTACATCCATTCTGTAAACGTAAATAGATTTAATTAAAAATTATATCATACCAAAAAATGCATCTATAAATGACAGGGGACTAAACCTGCTTAGTCGCACGTGCGCCGTGAGCTCGTCGCACCAGTATAGCAGAGGGTTTCTCAGTAGATTCGATAATGAAAAGCTGATTTTAGCGTTGGCGCGCATTGCGGCTGTGGCTCGTGCGATATGTATCCACGAGCGGGCTCCAAAACCCCAGTGAGACCAAAAATCCCGTTTTATCCTAAGGGTTCGTAGGATAAAACTTATTTTATCGTAATCTAAGTATGGTCTCCCGACTATTTCCGACTATTTTATCCTAGTGATTTTTGTCCTTCCAATCCATACAAAAGACAATACAATTTATTTTGTCCACCTTAAATCTGATCCTTTGGGTGCAACGACTAAGTAATGTATTGCCTCATGCCTGATTCAGCGTTCTCAAAATAACCTAGCCCTACATATAATCGCACATGCTGAACGAAGTCCTACTTCTATGCAATACTGGAAAATACTGTATTGCGCAACGACGACATATTGCAATACACGAATACTCGTGTAGGATTGCAGGACACGACTGCGTAATGCATTAGCAATAAAAGTGCGTGCCAAGATATTTTTTCCAACCTCTGGCGTGCACTATCCGCACTCTACCCGTAGAATCCATGTCGTGAGAAATAAATGGCTTTCGACCAGGGGTCCCAAAAATATCTTGGTTTATCCGCCGTACAATATATTTTACTGCAATGCTTTACTGCGAGAGGTGTCGGACTACAATTTCCAATTGCACGGCCGCGGCAGATTGCAATATGCAACTGTGGAAACTCTCTGTATTGCAGTAGAGTATTGCGAGTTTGGCTGCTGTTCTAGGTTGAAGTGCTTACCATCTCACGAAAGAGAGCGTGTCGAATGCGAGCTTTTTAGAGCCTTTGCTTCTAGCNGGATCGCGATCTTTATTGTAATTGAGCATATGGATGTGAAAATGTGTTATTGCGGTGCTGCAGAGTATTGCAGTGCACAATTTCTGGAACGAATAGTATTCCAATAGTGTTACGAATATTAGGGTAGTATCAGTTTAGTGATATATCACTATAGCGAGGGTATAAGTAAATAGAGAGAGTCCAGCCATCAGGCCACACTTCGGTTTTCCCCGCCAGCCCCCCAAGCCAGCCTCCACCTCCTCCTCCTTTCCGCAAGAGCCAGTTTGATATAAATAGCCAATTGCAACATACCAGTACGCCACTGCTGCAGTCTAGACGGCAATGGTAAGAAACGCTGACAATCTCGGCCAAATCATTTTTTCGGACCTCTGGTTTCGAGTCGAAACTTTCGACCACATCAAGTTAGCCCTCAACCGTGTTTGAAATATTTAAATTATTGACGTACATGTAATTGATATTCACTGGCAATATTCCCCAACGCATTCAAAGTTTAAAAACCTGAATGGGTTGGCGACACACGTGGGAATATTGCCAGTGAATAGCATCATAATTACATGTAGGTACGCCAACAATTACAGAATGTCTCGCAAATATCCAGAGCTTTCAGGGTAACGCACGGCATTAGTGTTTTTCTTTCGTTATTTGTGGCTGAGAGACTTCGTGCATGAAGAGGCTCGATAGAGCTCGAGTTGTCAGAAGATGCAGCAAATTTCGGTGAGCCGAACTACTTCAACTTGAAGCCATTTGTCCCTGACCCGATCCCTCAAAGTAAGAAAATCCCGTTTGACAGGTTCGGGACAAACTAATCAATCATTTCCAACCAGTACCTTACTTTACCGGTAATCTGCCTAATCTTTGTCCTCTACGTGTGACACGCCACATTTTGGGTTGCATCGTCGTCACTTTATCAGACAATCAGGCGTAAGCAGCGGTGGAAGAAGCGTGTCATTCCCTACCTCTCCGTGTACGCCGCGCCACCCCCTCGCTCTCCGCATTACCCCCAACGTCTCCCCCACGTATCCTGGTCCCGACTGCTCGCTTCTCACCGTTTAATTCCCCGTACACGCGTCGCAAATGTCGTCGAACCCGAGCTCTCGACTGAATGGCATCTTCCAGGACACCTCGACCTCTGGTGGCGGAGGCAACGACGCGCTGCGGTACACGGCGCCCCGAGAGCCTTCCCACCAGCAGCAGCAACAGCAGCAGCAGCAAACGGCGACCCCTGCAGCTTCCTCGGCGCCCTCCTCGGTCGTGTACTCCACTATGGTCTCCCTGTATCAATACGACGCTACGGCTCGTAAATACGTGCAGCTGGGAGGCGCTACAGCCAGCAGCAAAGCCACCGTAGGCTGTGTCATTGTGGGGACCGAGACGTCCTACAATTTGCTGTTCTATAACGCTGCCAAGCAGCATTTGTGTGTTGTCCCCATCAAGTTTGGGACCTTTAAACCGACACTACAAGCTAAAAGTTACGTGAACTTTTACGACGAACAAGGCGTCAATTGGTCCGTCAAGTTCCCTGGTGATGACCAAGTGGCCGAGTTCATGCGTCAGGTTTTCCTGGCGAAGATTCATGTGGAGATCTGGGGCAGTGAGAAGACCGTGACCAAGACGAACCCTAGTGCTCTGATTCAAGATGACTTGGTGTTTGTCAAGCCCGAGACACAACAAGTGAGCAATGGAGACACTGTCGCGGTTGCATTCAGCGCGTGGAGAGTCGTGGGTAATGCCAATTCGTCGCCGGGAGATGTCGTGACCAAGTACGCACCTTTTGAGAAGGCAGGCGAGGGCGATCTACGCAAAATTCGACTTGGAGAAAGCAGCGAACGGATTAAGGCGTTGGAAGAGGGCATTCTGGGCATGAAGAAGGGCGGGAAACGTATCGTGCTCGCCCCACCTGGAAAGACCAACGGACAGGACTGGTATTTGCTGGAAATTGAGCTCCTGAAGACCAAGACGGGACATGGTACGACCCAACGGAAATCTGTGCCGGCTGTGAATACATCGGCAGCAACAGAGGAAGCACCTAAAGCATCCTCGGAGAGGAAGGCATCGCGACGGCGTTCAAGCCCAAGCTCTGCCAGCAACAATGCTGCGGCAGCATCGTCCCGTTCAAACAGCACGCGCAATCTCAGTGATCGAAACGATGCCGCCAGGAATGGAGACCTCGTACCGTATGACGAAGACTTGAACAACACCGCTGCGAAAAATGAGATGGAGCTCAAGGAGCTGCACTTGTTACAACGCGAGCAACAGTTGGAGCTTCAGGCGCGAGCGCTTGAGCGCGAACGGATGAGTGCCGCAGGAGGTGGTGGCGGTTTTGGGTCTATGGGTTTCGGTGTGGGTGGTGGCTTTAACAGCAACTTTTCGAGCTCTTCGACACTGTTCAACAGTAACGCGCTTGGTGGAGGACGTCCTGTGGACACGATGCTATCGGAATTAAACGCCAAGGTCGATTATCTGATCCGTATGGCACCAGGCACGTCATCCAACTCTGGATCCGGTGTCGGTGCTGGTCCCAGTGATGTCGCTGCGGTCATTCGCGGGGTAGAGAGGCTCGCTAGCGAGAACGACAGACTTTTGACCCAGATCAATTCGCAACACCAGCAGCAGTCATCGTACGAGAAGCGTTGTGAGGAGCTATTGGACCAAAATCAGCGTCTGCAGGAAGAGAAGCGCACACTACAGAAACGGTATCAGTCTGCTGCTAGCTCTCAGCTGAATTCAACCTCTGAGCTAAGTGCTCTTGCCAGCGCACGGGATGCTGCAGTCACGCAGACGAACCGTTTGCACGCTGAGTATCAGCAACTATTGACGGCGTACTACCAGCTCCAGCAGCAACAAGGAGCCAATAACGAGACTGAGGAACACAAGCAGGCTCTGAGTTTCGAACGTGAAGCCCGCTCGCGAGCTGAAAAACAGCTTGCCAAGGAAACACAGGCTTGCTCTCTGGCGGAGCAGGAGTTGGCACTCACGAAGAAGCAGCACGACGTGGCTTTGCAAGTCAAATCATCAGAACTATCTACTGCGACTGCTCAATTGGAGCAGCAGGTACGCTCGCTTCAGACGCAACTGCAAAAGGCAAATGACGATAGAATGCGACTGCAGGCACATGCGGAGGAGCAGGCGCAGCATTTAGTAGCTCAGAGTGAGACGAAGGAGCGAGACACGAAGCAGCAACTGGAAATGACTGCGCAGCAGATTGCTCAACTGCAGCGAGAGAACCAGGATTTGACTGGCAACCTGGATGTGTCCTCCGCACGCATTCATGAGCTCGAGACGGAGCTCGAGTCCAAGGCAACGGCCCCTGAGACAAATGCTGAGGCGGAGAGCGCGCTGGCAGCTGAAGAGAAGCGTCTTTTTGTTGAGCAGATAGAGTTGCTGCAGCAAAAGGTTAAAGATCTGGAGCAGGAGAAGTTTGAGCAAGTGCAGCAGACGCTGGCATCTGGTCGCTTATCATCGTCTGGTTCTAGCCCTCAGGGACAGAAGAAGGGTTTTGAGGGTGAGTGCGAGAACTGTGTGGCGGCGAAGGAGCGTGAGCAGGCAGCAGAGCGCGCTTTGGCTGCCGCGGAGGCGATTAAACGCGAGGCGCAGGACATGCTTGCTGTGGCTGCGCATACTGGAGGAGGTGCGAAGGAGCGTGAGAGATTGGTGGCTCTCTTCAAGGAGTCTGTGAACGAGATGTTCTTCCGCTTCCAGGACTTGTTCGAAGAGGAGACGGCCGTGGATGGCAAACAAGTGCTCACATCTATTCGGAAGGTGCTGAAGTCCAGCACCAAGAGTATCATCCAGCAGTTGCAGGAGACCCCACCGCAACAGAATACTGAGACTGCAGCGGAGAGCGATGGCAACGTGAGTGATGGCCCTCCAGCGCCTCCACCGCAAGAGACCCCTGTCGTTCAAGCTGGGGCAGCTGTCGAAACTGTTGCCGATACCATTGCTGCTGTAGAGGCAGCGTTAGCCCCCGTTGAGGAAGAGCGGCATGCAGACAACAATCATGATGCTGAAGAAAAATCGGTACCAGTCAATGCTGCTGCTGAGGATGTCGCCGCTGTCAACGAAGAAGAGAAGCCGAGCGCGCCCGTTGCCGAAGCGAAAGTGGAAGCAGAAGCAGCTTCCAGCGCCACACCAACCGAGGTGACGCATGCTCCAGCCACTGCTGCTATTACCCCCGTTCCCCATGTAGCGCAGTATCCGTCAAGTAACGAGAGCGACAGCGATTCAGAATTTCAGGGGTAGGCGCAATGCCGACGAACTAAAGGGGCAGCAGGACGATCGAAGACTTGTCGCCACCACTCGTGCACTTGCTCGTTTTTTATAGTGGACAAGTGGATGCAAACTAAACACTAAGAAAAATATGAACATCCATGTGAACAAACGACGTGCACAAACACCTTCAGGTCACACGTAATGCACCCGGCCAATGCTTCCAAGTGTTGTGATTTAGCATCCATTTTGCGATTTGGACCTCATCCTGACTCAAAGTTCATTTCCAGCTCGGAAAAGACCAACGGAACGATGCCCGCAGGAAGCTCCACCACCAAGAAGACGCCCGTGCGCATGGGTAAAGTCTTCTCGCAGATGCTGACGGACTGCCCGCTTGACGTAAGTTTTCTCTAGTTAGTGACGTACATGTTGATAGTCATACCGGAGACTTTAATTCCTGACCGCACATGTTGTTTGACAATTCGGTTGGATGTCGCCAGATCCAAGTGTACGGCAAGTGCGTGGCCGACATCCACGGGGGCGTGAACCGCCAGGCGTGCGAGAAGGAGTTCCAGAAGCTGCGCGCGTGCTTCGAGCGCGTCGCGCACAAGCGTCGCGCATAGAAACAAGTCGTCCGTCCATCCATGATAAGCTGTCAATTGCAAGCAACATTCCTGTCCAAAAAGTTAAAACTTCACTTTGTGCACCAATCAAATCCTTTCGCTCCGATTGCTGACGATAACTATCGTCATTTAGGATTTTACGCACGTGGGTCGTATCGAGGCGATGGATGTGGCGGCCACGTTGGCGTCCTGCGCCTTCCAGGGCGATCCCGAGCGTTGTGATAGGCTCGTTGACACCGCCATGAACTCTTCTAGTAGCAGTGAAAGTGACAGTGATGAAAATGCTCTGGATCACGAGGAATCCGCCGAGAGCGACGACAACTTTGGTGTCGACGCCTTGCCCAGAGATCGTGAGAGTCTCGAGCACGAACTGGCACGACTAGGTGAACTGGAGCGGAGACTGCAGAGCAAGATGGCGGCGGACTTTGTGCTGGGCTGCGAGCTGTTGATAGCCGCGCGACAGGAGCGAGTGGCTAAGGCCCACGCGGCTCTGGAGCGGCGACAGACGGCGGCGCGCAGAGTCTACGAGTATGCGGGCGAGAAGGCCCGGGAGACGTACGCCAGCCGTTGTGCTGAGCTCCAGAGAGAGATGAACGCCGACATTGAACGGGAGCTGCGAAGGCTGCAGACGGCCAAGGACGGCGTGAGTGTGACCAGTCGCCGACGTCGAGCGGTGAGAGACGAGACTCGAGGAGGCTTCTCCACGCCGGCCAAGAACCCTGGAAACGGCATGAGGAGACGACGTACCATGTACAACAGTGACGGAGATGATGACGGACCGGAAGATGTGTTCTTGGCATCGGCATCGCCCGAGGAGAGAGCGCACCGAGTGCAGTTCCAGGAGAAGAAGCGACTGGAGCGGCTCTTGGGGCGTGCTTCGGTCTTTAAACCCGTGGTGAAGCAAGTGACGGCTAAAGAGATTGCCGAGGACCTGAAAGCTATTCGACGTGCTGTCCCGCGTACTGCGAAGCACTTGAAGACTCCAGTGAGCAAGGCTGATAGGAAACACAAGGCGAAGCAACAGCATAAACAACAACATCAGCCGAAGAAGAAACACCAGAAAAAGAAGCCGAAACGACAGAGACCAATGATCATCACTCCCAGGAGGATACCACACGCATCAGGACCGAATTTACCTGCATCTGCGACACCGTCACACAGTATGGCGACAGCAGCAACGAAGAACCGACGACTCAGACTGCACTACAACCCACTCATGCTACAGGAGGGACAGGAGGTTGAGGTGTTTAACCGCCAGCGAACTGAAGCGGCGACTAGTGATGTGGATGAAAGTCAGGACGAGTGCGTGATGTCCGGCATTATCACTGCTGCCACCGCGACGCAGGTGTACGTGCTCACAGGTAGCGGTCGCTTCGAGTCGTTTGACGTTCGCGACTGTGTTCTAGGCTCGCTCTATGTGCGGGCAGCACCGACCAACAACAGCCCGACAAATAGCGTCAGACACGACATGAACTCCAGCAGCGCATTACAATAAATAAACAGACAAATGAATGCACCAAACCTGTGGCGACAACAGCAGCAGCAACCGGCTACACAGCATCACACGCGGAAACGTCTATTGGCGGAGGGTAAACCTCACTTGCTTGTCTTCTCTGTAATGGTCTGTCATGCTACGGGGTTCCGCATTACGCAGAGCGGCGAATGACCTCTTGGCCACCCATGTACGGCCTCAGCACTTCCGGGATAACGATTGAGCCGTCTTCCTGTTGGTAGGTCTCCCACAGACTGATAAGCAGGCGAGGGACCGCGCAGGCAGTGCCGTTGAGTGTATGCACGAACGACGTTCCGGTCTCTTCAGCCTTCGGGTCTTTGTGGCGAATGTTGAGGCGGCGAGCCTGGTAGTCCGTGCACATGGACATGCTTGAGACTTCACCATACTCCTCACGGCCAGGCATCCAGGCCAGCAGATCAAACTTGCGGTAGGCCGGCGCACCAAGATCACCGGTGGCCATGTCCATGAGCTCATAGTGTAGTCCCAACTCGGCGTACATGCTCGTCTGAATTTCTACCATCTCCTCGAAAAACTTCTGGGCTTGGGTCTCGTTGGCGCAGAAGCCGAACATCTCCACCTTGCTGAACTGGTGAATACGATAGATACCGCGCGTTTGGCGGCCACCGTGTCCAATCTCCGTGCGGAAGCAGTGGCTGAAGCCGGCATACTTCAGCGGCAAAGTGGGCGTCGACAAAATCTCGTTGCTCTTCGTAGCAGCCAGTGTAATCTCCGACGTAGCAGTCAGACACAAGTCCGAGTTCGCAATAGAGTAAATCTGCGTCGCTTCGCCACGTGGCTGGAAGCCGCAACCTTCTACAAGCTTGTAGTGCGCCACATCAGGCGGGAACATGATCTTAAACCCACGTGCACGCAACTTGCTCAGCGTCCAATGCACCAATGCGATCTCCATCATAGCACCTTCGTTACACAAGTACGTGAACTTGGACCCTGCGACTCGAGCAGCCGTTTGGGTGTCCAATAACTCCAAGTCCGTAGCCAAGTCGTAGTGGTCCTTGGGCTTAAAGTAAAACACCGGCTTTTCTCCATGCTTCATTACCACACGCGAGTCTTCTTCAGTGCCCACAGGCACATCGGGATGCGTATCATTGGGGATCTTCAGAGCTTCAAGCTCTAAATCCGCCGACACCTGCGTCAGCTCGTTCTCAACGTCTGCGATCTCACACTTGAGATCCTGGCCACGGAGACGCAGCGCTTCAAAGGCCTCCTCCGCCTCCTTTCCCTGCTTCTTCTTCGCCGCAGCCGCCTGGCCGAGCTGCTTGGCGTGTGTGTTGCGCTCAGCCCGCAGGAGGTTGGAATTGTGGCGCAGCTTGGCCTGGCGCTGGTACAGATCAGCCACGAGTTGCGGGTTGCCCTCGCTGAAGCGCTTCTTGCCGTTCTCGATGGCGGCGTCCACGTTGTCCACCAGCTTCTTGTAGTCTAGACGAGCCTTCACGTGGCTGTGGAGGTTCGAGGAGAACTCAGCGTCGTCGCAGCCCAAAGCGGCAGTGGTAGCGATGGATCCAGAGGCCGACGGTAAGAAGAAAGAAGCAGGATTGGCGATGCTGCGAGATACACGAGAGCGGCAGACGCGCGCGAGCGCCAACGCGCTGCGGGTCGGTAGCAAAGGCATCTTGCTATTACTGGTACTACAGTATGATGTGCGGCGTGTGGCTAAAAAAAGGTGGTGTGGCACACACAATCGAGTAATAAACCTACCAGATGGTGTGTGCCACATCCCGCTCTTGCTACACAATTTTACACAACAATGAAGGGAACACGAAAAGGTCTTGCTTTGTTTTGTTTTCTTTTGGCTGAATATCCGTTGCTCTATCAAATCAAAATCACAACCGAATGCTGGGTGCCACTTGCTGGGCATATCTAGCTGTGGTTCTCACTATCTAAAATACAGTCATTCCCTAAATGCATCTCTCCTCGAAGTGAGGGAGCTTCTGAGGTCTTACCACCCGTCGGTGAAGCGGCCAAAGTTGTTGCGGTTCGAGGAACGGCCCTTCGAGAAGGACGAGTCATAGTCGCGGCTGCTGTCGTTGCGGCGGGAGCCTCCGTCGCGGTCATTGCGCTTCCAGTTGTTGCCACCCTCGCGCTTGTTGCCTCCAAAGCGGTTGTTACCACCGTCACGCCTGTTGCCTCCGAAGCGGTTGTTACCTCCGTCGCGCCTGTTGCCTCCGAAGCGGTTGTTGGAGCCGCGCGAGTTGAAGCGGCCACCGCCGTTGTTGTTGTTGCGGTCGATCAGCATGCGGGGGAACTCCACAGCGGCAGTCACCGTCACTTCTTCACCAGGTGATGCAGCAGTCAGGTGCTGTTGCAGCTTCTCCAGTTTACCTTGTGGGATGTCAAACACAAGCTTGCCACCGTCCACCGGGTAGATATCCACACGGTCATCCATGAAGGACGCCAGCAGTTGGTTGAGTTCGCGCGCGTCCTGCACACCCTCCACCTGCACGGTCTGCATGCGGAAGCGACCCGTCAGCATCGAGAGCGACGTCAGCTTCTTCGAGTCGAAGCCGCACAACAGAGCAAGCGCAGCGCTCAGTACACCCGGTCCCTGCGCGTCAATCATCGCCTGAGCGGCTTCATCAAACAACTGCGCGTTCGTCTTGGGTAGCGACACTAACTGCTTGTTCACATCCTCTAGCGCGCCTTCCATCATCTGCTCGGGGCGAGGCGAGGCCGCATGCGTGAACTTGAACTTGTAGCGACGCTCGAAGTCCAGCACGTCGCTAGCATCTCTGCGGTCGAAAAACACGATGTTCGTGCCCGAGCGACCAGCACGACCCGTACGTCCAGCGCGGTGCACAAAACTCTCCTTATCGCTCGGGAGGCGGTACTGCACCACGAGCTCCACGTTGGCAATGTCGAGACCGCGCGCAGCAATGTCCGTGCACACGAGCGTTTTGACGTGACCACTGCGGAAGCCCTTCATCGTGGACGTACGCATACCCTGCGAGAGGTCTCCATGCAGCGCACGAGCATCCTGGCCAGGCAAAGAATTGGCAATCTCGTCCGCCTCCTGCTTGGTCTCAGTGAACACCAGTGTCTGTCCGTCGTGCGCGTGCAGACGCAGCACATTCTCGAGCACTTGGATACGCTCACGCAATGGCGCGTTAATCGCCTTGTGCGCTACAGTAGCCGGCACCTGGTTGTCATCGTCGCCCACGAGGTCAATGGAGACTGGTTCCTTCAGGAACTTGCTGGCCATCGAGCTCACCCACTTGGGGAAGGTGGCTGACCACATGACAGTCTGGCCGCCATCGGGCACCCAGCCCAGAATGGTCTCCACAGGCTCCTGGAAGCCAAACTTAAGCATCATGTCGGCCTCATCTAGCACCGACACGTCGACGTCCTCCAGCGACAGCGATCCCTTGTCGACCAGGTCCATGATGCGGCCAGGTGTGCCCACCAGAATGTCCACGCCGCGACGCAGGTGGTTCTCCTGCACCGTGTACGATACGCCACCCACGACGTTCACCGTGCGCAGCTGCGGGGCCACGCGCTGCACCTCGTCGTGCACCTGCTGCGCCAACTCACGCGTGGGTAGCAGCACGAGCGCCTGCGGGTTGCGCGTGTTCTTGCGGTTGGCCACGATTTTCTCGATAATGGGCAGCGCGAAGGCCAGCGTCTTGCCCGACCCAGTCTTGGAGCGGCCCATGATGTCGGCGCCCTTCATCATGACGTCGAACGACTGCGTCTGCACCGGGAACAAGTGCGTCACACCGGCCTTGTGCAGGTTGCGCTGCGACTCCTGCGACAGATTAAAGTCCTCGATGGGCTTCTGGTCCGCGAAGCCCTTCTCCATCGGCAGCGGCTCCAGCACCACGTCCTCGACGTCGTCCAGCTCCACGACGGCGGCGCCATCCGTGCCGAAGTCCAGCGGCGCCGACGAGAACCAGGCCACGGACGAATGGCCAGGCACGGCTGCGAGCACGCGCAGAGAGGAGGAGCGAGACGCCAGCGGCGCAGCTCGGCGCACAGCAAGCGCGGCCGAGCGGCCGGCCAGGCGGCGGAGAGAAACAGCGAGCGGCAGCATCAGAGACAGCACAGCGAGCTGAGGTCGAAGATGAAGAGTGAGCGACGAGAGGCTGAGCGACGTTCGAAGGCGTAAAGCCGCACTCTCATCGGGTGGCTGACACCTAGCGCTATTTTTGACCGAAATTTAATATATTCGCTTTAATTTCGGCGCTAGAAACGTCAAATGTTAAAATGTAGAAACGGGCAAGTCCCGCTTTAGTGACCCAAAATTGTATATAATCTTTCGCGGTAAAAGGCTACCATTTAGACTGGTGTCAAAACAAGGTGCGTGATCACCCTCTAAAATGGAGACTCAAGCGCCCTTTTAGCCCTGAAGCCAGTCTTCGCTATCATGTTTGTTTCTTCCAATCAAAACACTGTAGCAATGAGGGGGTAGGTTTATGTATCGTACGTAGAGCTGTGAACGTTCAGTCACGAACCCCCCGCAACCCCCCCCCCAACGCTATGCCCGGGGATTCTGCCCGAAAACCTTCGAACTCCCTCCAATCTCCCTCAACATCACCTGAACATCTTGTCTTAAAAACACTATGCTGGCATACAAACTTCTAGTTAATGATACCACCCGAAGGTTAATATGTGAGCCCAGGTCCTGGTAGGATACCTGTAGTTGCCGCAGGCTGCGGCCCGCAGCTTCCGTCAACACGATTCCAGCTCGGCGGCTAGTTGGCCAGGCATCGAGAAGAATAGCATAGAGATCAGCGTATCATGGAGCCCCTTCAAACACCACCGCAGGGATGTCATCCTCGTGTCCACGCTTCTCCCGTGCCCCGAACCCCGCGAAAGCCAAGGCGCTAAGCGGATCCGGAATCGCTCGATAGAGCCTCATCCCCGGTGCAGACAGCGCAGATGTACGCTCTTTCAGCTCCATACTATGTCCGTCAAGCTCAGGAAAGAACCCCATCACCACACCAGCGGCAGCAATCTGCAAGCTCAGGATATGCAGAAGCACTTCAACAAGGGCCTGCTCAGTTGCCGGACATCAACGCCTTAGAGGCTCAAGCTAAGAACGACACCGGTCTGCGGCTCTACAAAAGGAAAAATCAAAAACGGAAGGACGTCTGGCACTTTGCGCGTTTGATTCCCATGGATCAATTCGGACAAGTCCACGATAAGAACCTGACGAATGAGCACGGTGGCTTGGCTATCTGCTTGTTGTGTAACACGACTATAAATTTCGTATTGAAAAGCACAAGATGGTGGAACATATGAAGGAAGAGCACTCCGATGAACTGGAAATCTATCTGCAGCAGCGAAACCTGGTCGTCACTGCTGGTGGTAGTGTTCAAAAGCAGCGTGTTTCCCGACGTTTGGATGCCGAGCTTACGGATGTTGCCGATCCCGAGAAAAATATTCCTATCCGTATAATTACCCCCAAGGAACAGCAGCAGGTCAACAAGCTGGGAAGATCGCTTCAAAACGCGGCACGTCCGAGAGGCGAGGATCCACACCGATACAGCACACACTAGCTCAGATCCGGCGGCGCCACCAATATGTACCGTGCGGGCGTCAATGCGCTCACAATTCAAATTCACGGCTAGTGGGCGTCAGACGCGTTCACGGTGTACCCTCGCTTGTGCAGCGAGTCGGTCATCACCATCACGGTGCGATTGGTGAGTGGGGCCCGGAATTCGATTACGCTACAGTGCCGAACTTGATTTACCACTTTCGACCGATGGTCATCGTGGAAGACGAAGCCTTTGTGGAATTTGTTTTTATCACGCATGAGTTGGGCTGCGTGAGCTTGGTCTTGCCCAATCGCGCACAACTGCGGAACGATATCGTCGCTCTTGCAAAGTATTATCGAAAGTGTGTCAAGGAGTACATCAAGCGTTTCTGTGTTTACTACTCGCTAACTAGTGACATCTGGACTGGGCGAGACGGGCGAAGCTATATTTTGCTTACTATCCATTACGTCACTGGTACTTTTGAATCGAGGAACTGGACGCTGGAAGTTCGTGAGCTACCTGGAATTCACAGCGGTTCTGCTATTGCTGCTGCACTGTACAAGATGCTTGGGTGACCAAACGCTGGGCTTTCTTCACCTTTGACGTCGGCATGTCGACAGCCCTGGTGGAGGTGTCGAAGATTAACCCGAAGACCTTGAGGCGGGTGCTCCACGAGGTGAATTTGTCTTCGTTGACGGCTGTTGTGTCCATGAAGGCCCAGCGCAGGGACTGATCGATGTTGGCGCAGTTGGAGCCGGCATCGGTCGACACGTTCACGTGGGCGTCAACCCAGTAATAGTTGTAGAAACCCTGGGTACGCAGCGTTCGTAGCGGAGCCGTGGTGGAAGTCAACCGCGCCGCCAAGGACTCGATATGCCCCGGAGCTCCCTGTCCATCCGGCGGTAATTGATAGGGCGATGACGATCGCGTTGTCTTCAGGGACATGGCCTGCAACCATGTAGACGTACTCGCTGTGGGTGCAAGCGTTTCTGTATGCTCATGCGAAAATGTCTGCCATCAACTTCACTTCGTGTTTAGGATCGGTGTATCGACACCGAATAATTTTGCGAGCCATACTGGAGCAGGCTCGAATGACGCGTCAGGTACTTCGCCTTTGTCTGGATGAGAGTTCACGGATTCGTCGTCGGGGGTGGACAGGTCATGGATGACCCTGTCAGTGGTGCGTGGTAGCCATCACCTTTGTCGATCACTCCGAATGGGCTAAGATAAAAACACCTCTGGCCACACATCGATGATGTCGGCGTCGACGACGACGCAGCGGAGCATGTCGGGTTCTTTCCGGATGCTCGCGCGCAAGACATTAAGCCGGTGGGATGCTGAGGGGTGGTTGCGTGGGAACATGGACTGTTTTGGGAGCGGCGCCGATAGATGCACGCGGACACCTTCGGAGGCGATACGGACCAGTGCGTCAACGCGTTCGTAGCCTCGACACTGCTGGCGCAAAACGTCTGGCATCATCGCCTTGTTCGGACGATAGTCGTCCTGGGTTACCCGCGGACCAGCTCCACGAACTGCTTTCGTGGCATACGTGTGCGACGGATGAAGTCGGACATCTCAGCTTGGAGGGACTTGTTGAGTTCGTACTGGTGGCAGGTCGATCCCGGTGGATTTCTGGGGTAAGAGCACACCTACCCTGCTGAATGCCGCTGACATGAATGCCCAGCGAATTGAGTCCCACAGAGCCTGACGCTTCACGCTGGAGTCCTGGACATGTGGGTCGAGGGAGCTGGCCGAAGTGCTGTTGGGGCCGAAGGTGCCGAACAGCTGATTAGCGGTGGACGCGCAGAGGGATGGGCGACAGTCGCGAGTGCAGTACCGCTAGGAAGCTGAGAATGGGGAGACACTGTTAACGTGCTCCGCTGGCGGACACCGCGCACATTGTACGATTCAGAGGCATTCCCGGCATTGCTGGTGCTGAGGCTCTCTCCGGCATGTGCAATCAGCGCGGGTATTGTGGGTGGGCAGTTGTCGCCGTGAATGTTGCGTGTTTCGGGAGCATGCCTGGTAGTGCTGGTGCTCTCACCGAATGCAGAGTCGGTACAGCAGGTAGGCCGGACGATCGTCCGTTGGATGCGTAGCCTAGCGTTGCTTTGTTAGGTCTCTCACCAGCCGCTGTTGGGGGGGGGGGGTTGCGTCGTCGCGGTGTACGTGGCGCGTCTCTGACGTCGACGAAAACGAGGCACCGGGTCGTAATTGGGGGTTGTTGCCGGCCAGGATGGTCGACCGGGCCAGCTCGTGGAGAGCCATCGTCGACGCCACGGAGTTAAACTCGATGCGTGCTGCGGCCGCCGAAATTCCCGCCACCAGTTTGGCGAGTCCCTGACAGGTGCACGAAAACATTGCCGAGGTGGTGGTTCACCTCGTGTAGCATGCGCTGGACGTGTCGTGACGTGTGGCTGGGTCTGCATCCATGTTCGTGACGACGAACTCGCGGAGTCGGTAGAACGAGCGAACCATGGACGCATACCACTGAGCGATCGCAGACGTCATCAGGCCTTGAGCGGCGCCTAGAAGGTCGAAGTAGGACTCCCCGGCGGGGGCGGCTGGTGGCGCTACGTTCCGCCCAAAGAATAGGTTGAAACTGGCGTCGGACGAACCCGACAGTAACTGGTGACGCGGTCTGCACGTCGGTAGTGCATAACGAACATGCTGTAACGTCCGAACCGGGTAGCAGCGAAAATGGACGGGGTGACATTGAAGTTGAGACACTCTAGCATCCGCATGCGAAGCACGGACGACATGGGCGACTCATGCAAACTTTTGAGGTTAATCAAGTACGGGCACAACCGGTGGTCAGCCCGATTGTGTACCGCAGCCGGAGCGAAGTCACCGTGAGCGCATTGATCAGGGCGGAAAGTGCTCCGCCTGCAAGTTGCAGGTAGCGGCGGGTGGCAGGGTTCCTCTGATGTTGGGCAAGGTTCACGAGTTCGGTCGGGTCCCACGACGGCCGCATCAGCCGATGCGTGTTGCTCGGCAGGTGGCGGCTGGATGCCGGCAGCAGTGGCACCGGGATGGGCTTGGATGATACGTAAGAACTCCGTGGCATCAACGACATGTCCGGTTGCTGCGGCGCCGGCGTGGGTACCGGGTTCGGAGCGATCGGTCCTGCTGGTCCAGCGAGGTTGTTGTCGGCCCGGCCGGCGGGTACTGGTGACGCTGTGCTCGGTTTGACGCCGGCAGTAGCGTGGCCTGCAAGCCAGAGTGAAATCTGCTCTGGAAGTCAGTCAAGTTGAATGGTGCTTGAGTGAAAGCGCTGTCGCTGGTGCCCACGTGCGATAGAGTAGGGGCCCTGGCCGCCAGTGGTGGGGCGCGTGCCTTTGGTTCCTCGTCATCCTCGCTTGTGTCGACTGTCGTCGTTACGGGCGGTGTCCCCACTGCACTTGCGCGTGCTGGTGCTGCTGGGGTTACGAGCGATATACACACTCTCGCTGCTTCCGTCGATAGAGACGTTGTCGTCGGTGCTCCAGGCGAGGCCTGGGCTGACGATCGTGGCGCCGTCGAACGAGCTGACGCTGTCGTCGACGCGTTCACCGTCGCTGATGTCGTCAGGCGCTTCGCCGTCCCCCGCCCCTCTCCCCCCCCTTTGTTTTTTTTTGCTCTTGGAGTCTTCGCCGATAGCGGTGCCATCGGCGCCACTGGGGTTGACTTCGTAGCGGGTCAAGAAACTGGACGCTGCGCCGGCGGGACCGAGGGATGACTGGATGCAGACTCACCGAGCCGCATGCGCCGCAGCCGCCTCTCTTTCGAGGGCCAATTTCTTCTTCTGGCGTCGGTCGTCGGACAGGGCTTCAGCAGACATCTTCCACTTCGCGAGGAGTGAACTGGCGCGGGGTTGGACGACATGCGTCGTGGGAAGGGTCGTGAGCGGCACAGGCGGGTCGGTCGGCGAAGCTGGCACCACAGCTGGGTACCGGTCGGGGCTGCACGCACGCGTGGACCGCTGGCACCGAGCTTGGGGATGGAGAGACCGAAGATGCAGTCTGCGACGCAGCGGGCGACTCGGCGACGGCCTCTGGGGTAGACAGCCGGTTGGCATTGCGTTGGACGGTGTGTGGAATTCCAAAGCGTGGGCGAGGCTTCGGATTTGATGTTCTTGGGGAGAGGCGAAGACAAGAATTTGAGCCTAGTCTGCCCTTTCGTACCGAAGTGAGCATTGCAAAGCTTCTAAGACATCTGGATGCTCTATCCCTGGAAATCTATGTTTCAAATCTGAAACTCCTATTCAATCGAAGCGAAAGGGACATCATTTGCCCTTTCAACAGGTGCGATGTTTGCTGACGAAACTCGCCTTGGACTGTTCCTTCCTTAAAGACCATTGTCTATTCTTCAGTAGCGTTGACCTGGACTCGAATGTCGGCCGCTTCTTTGATTGCGTTTGCCTTTTGACAACGTGATAGCCATCTTCGAAGAGCTTAATTTGCTCGATAGAATGAAGCAACTGCTCTGGATGAATACTGTCAAGCGAGCTTGCTGAGAGTTTGTCTTGCTTCGACTAGCAACACGAGCTTATTTAAAGTGTGAGCTTCACCTTATTTCGGTATTACGCTGGGACCTGGTTTAAAGTCGCTGTCCCCTCCTCAGCAGCGCGCAGTTTGCCCTCCGGATTGCTGACCTGCTACTATTGTCATGCCTCTGCGAGCTGCCTTTGCGTCAGTGATTGCGCTTGTCACGGAGCTTGTTATTGCATCCATCATAGCTCACTACTCACAGGCATCTGCTTTTGTTTTGACCAAAGCGATCTGGTTATAACGAGGTCTCTCCTGATGAGGTCCCTCCTTAGCGATTCCCCCACGAAACCTCCCATTACCAAAGACGTGTTCTCATAGTTCAGAAGACACAATTGGCTAACCATCATATCCGGGTAGGTCTTGGAGTACGCCTTGGCCGCCTCCAAAGTCGCCAGGTTCTGTGCCCTTCTAACCCAGTCCCGCGTCAATGAACTTAGTAGCATCTCCGTTGATTCTTTTGAGCAAGTTGAGTCTCTCCAAGGTGCCCGTTGGGTCCAACACAGATTACCACAAGACCTTGAAAGTGACCGTCACCGATACGAAGCACTTCTCCCTCATTATGAAAAGTGAATCGGGTTTCGGTGAAGGCGTAGCCTTCCAGCGGTGCTCAATTCCGTTGGGCAGCAACTGGATGCGGTCGGCGCAGGTGGCGCTCCATCGACGCAATTAGAGCACTAAGGGTTCCACAGGCTTCACAAGAAGCGGGGGAGAGTGTGTTTGTTTGCAGAGGCGGCAGGGACGAAGGGCGGATGGCAGCTGAGTTTACGCAAGATAACCTCGGATATCCTCTGATGATATGGCCCTTCATGTCAGTGACCAGTGCTGTTTTCTTCAATAATGCAAATTTCCAATTTAGGGCCGACGGCCAATTAAGGGTCAGTTTTTTTATGACCAAAAATATCATTTTATTTTATTTTTAACAAACCATAGTGGTCAATGATAAAGTCTAACGCCCGGGCAATTCACGACCCCTTAGTTATTGTACTGGTGAGATGAAATGCACCACCAAACTTTGGCCATCCATAACTTTTTAGTCAATTATCCGATTGAAATGAATTTGTTTTGCGAGAACGACCTGCGTTTTTTTTGTTAGAGCGTCTAGTTCAGATGCATGGCTGTACAACACTTACACGAAAAACGAGTGTTCGACAAATTCGTAAAATACTCGAGGCTATGTTCGTCCCATATGGCAACATATGGTTTTCACCATACAAACTTTAGTATTGACAACAATGTGACCTTTTTACGCGTGTTTTATGCACATTATTGCTTGGCAACACCGCTGCTGATGGCGAGATCGACATGGCATGCAGCGCTTCCAACTCTATCGCTGTTCATGAAAAACATGTTTGTTAGACGCATTAAAATGTAAACTACATGCTGGAGAACAACTTGGCCCAAGAGGTTTCTTCGTTGATGATATACCGCAAAATATGCCTTGTGCACATGGGATAAGCATATTGTTCCAGCTGTGACTTTGCTTCGCCAGGTTGACAAAAGTAAGAAGGGAGTAGATGGGAAGTGATCTATGAGCTACGCTGTTTACATTGTGGGTCTTCCGACATTCATTCGACGACTACTTTCGAAGTTATGAACAAAATAAAATTTTGATGGTGCATGTCATCTCGCCAATACAATAATAAATCAAGTGGCCGGGGTGGTTTAAATGAGATAATTTTTATGCTGGTGGGTGCTGTGTCTGTTTTTACTGTAATGCATTCCTAAATACTGTGGCGAGGTCGACGAAACCTTTTTCGCCCAGGGTATAGCGGTAGCCCTTGAAACGTTTGGTCCAAGACAAGGGACACCAGAACACAAGGCTCTGGCTTGGCGTGTCGCCTCGAGAATCCCTATAGGTCCGTTTGACTTTGATGTTGGGTCGTCACCGGAGTGAGTTGGTTTGCAGATATAGTCTTCAGGCGTAAAGCACACGTTCACCCCAGAACGCACCTTCTACGACGGAATCGACCAGAACGCGTTCGACTAGAACGCAACTAGCCTCGAAACCAAAATATACAAAGTTATGCACAATACGCAGCCCTTCCTTATTCTTTTAGACCCTGGAAAGGTGGGT
>LGSN01000156.1:0-82063 GCA_001314375.1 Phytophthora podocarpi | reverse complement strand
CAGGCGAAATTGGTTTGTCGCGAGAAGCACATTCATCCATCAACTCGTACGCAAGGTAAATTGTGTGCCACCCCACATTCCCGAGCATTTCAGCAGCAATACCAATCGCGTAAAAGCCGCACAGCCCTTCGGGTGAGACTCCGATGTGGCAAAATTGACCGTTCAACTTGCAAAACATGTAGAAGGTTGATACATGAGACGCTTTCCATGCATCCATTACGTTGTACGCTTGGGTGAAGCCATCTTCGCGCAAACCGAGCCCATGTTCCCAGGTATCCTCCCATCAGAAGCCATCGAGTTCATCACACCACTGGACCGGATACATATATCCAGACGGCGAATCCATTCGATCAATAATTGCAAAGACGAGACCAGAGTCTGAAGTACGCGCCAACATATTGCTGCACCGCTTGGCCTTAGGTGTGGCAGTTGGGATGATAGCACGGTCTGATTCGACAATAACCGCGAGTGCAGGAAGAGAAGCTGGCGCAGGTGTAGGTACATCGGCCGGCGCAACCGTATGAGCATCAGCCGTCACATGTTTAGGAAGCTCTCTGGTCTTGGAGATGGCCACATCAACACGACGCCAACAGGTCAAAGGCACAGCCAACTTGATCCACGTCTTCTGCTTTGTCTTGGTACAATTACTCCACAGCCTTCGCGGTAATCTATTGGTCCCTTTGCGGCACGCATCGGTCGAGCCAGGGATACCACGAAGACAATAGAGCGTCGTAGTTCAGCGTAGTTCAAGCAGGTAGTGCGGTCTTGATTTCAACTGCAGCTTATGTGTTATGAAGGACACGGCAAAAGTGGGGAATGAAAGTCACTAGCTCTAATGCCTTGGGAAGAGGCAAAGAATAACTGCGTTGAAGATTGCAGCGAAGGAACTCGCTGACGTTGAATGATTGAAAGAAGGTGAACGTCTACAACAACGCCAACGTGCGAGTAGCTACTGTAGTCCATCACACTTCAAACCTAATTGATCACTCTGTGCATTTTCTATGGCTGTATGTTATGGAGCTGTCGTCTGTATATTCCGTCCCAATTTCTGTATAGTCGTGACCTTTCGTCCCATATTTGTTGCATTCTAAAATTATTTGAACATTTTATATATAACTTGCTAACTGTGTACATCGCTGCTGGAAGCAATCTGCTCCGTAACGCTGGTTTTGAGCTCCGAAAACAGCTGCTTAATTTTTTCCGGAGGCAGAGGCGGTTTCAACCCAGAAAAACGTGAATACAATGCTGGTCACTCTCGCATGTCTAGTGTGCGTCCCGTAGGCGAACAGTTTTCGCATATTACTATCGAACCTCCAAAAACACACGCCACGATGTATTTGCTATGTGATCGTTGCTCCATAAACTTTTTTTCTTTGCGAATTAGTTGCAGCGCATTGGCGTGCGTGACCCGATATTAGTCGACGTTCCTAAATTTTCCCGAACACACGTCGGCCATCAATATCTCAAGCTCAAGGCGTTGTTGAAATATATAGTACTGCAGCTATTTTAGTCGGCAAGGTTTACTTGCAATAGAATGGAACACCTTAATGCAGCTCTAGATACTCGACAAACATTGGCTTCTACAGTTGCTTGGCCCATTGTTGTAGAATTGTCAGTTATATCTGCTGAATGCGGTGATTCTCTTCGTTCTACTGTTGGAGCAGCACTGGTTGCTGCTATACCGCTTGTGCAAGCTCTTCAACGTGGTCACCAATGCCGTTAGGGTGCTCATTGACGCTGCAATTGCGTTTAAACCACTCTGTATGGCTGAAGCAAGCTTCACTATCGGCTGCATAGCCTTCGACATCTTGTCGCGGTGGGTATCTATCGATTGGGCCTCCTTCTCGCTGTCATTAAGTTGTGAGGCAAATAGCATGCCGCCACTGATGCTACAATACGTCCTAAATGCGTCATTCAAAGTGGACCACAACTCTTTGTCGACCTCAGGTTCGTGGAGGCTGTTCCCTGTCTGCCTCCTTCTTTTTTCGATATACGCATTTCACCATTCGATACTTAGACAAAATCCTCATGCAATACAAACAGCGAAATGTGAGAAGTCAAATCGATTGAGTTAGATGTAGCCATGTCAATATTACCTTCCTTTGGTGAATCGTCATGTTCAATACGTGAGAAGGGATGTTGGCAAATTGCTGCCATGTCAACGCGTTCGTCACGTTGATGTGGGCAGTGTCCAACATGCTTTTCACTTGGTCATTGGATACGCAGCCGGAGGTGATAGGCAACCATTTCATTCGTCCGTTTGGGCTGCAAGGAGTCGTCCATTGCCAAATTTCGCTGAAGTCGCCGTCGTGGCCCGAGTCCCCGCAAGAGCTGAATTTACTGTAGGAGCAGGCGATGGCTGCATGTTCGGCGGCGTAACAGAAGGACTGGCCTATCATTAACCTGAATATTAGCTCTTTACTTGCCCAAAAGGAAGACATATGCTAAACCTCTGCTATTTAGGTTGAAAGGGAGACTAAACTCCTGTACAAAGTGAACTACTTCCTCCGGTTGAAAATGATTGTCCAGCATATTTTTGTTTCAACTCAGTTTTAACACGTAGACGAGATGAATCGCATGAGGCACCTGGTTGAAACGAGCGCAATCTCAGCTGTTCAGAGAACGAAAGATCATCAAAATCGGGTGCGTTTTGAGGNGTCGATAGTCGTTTGTTTAACACTATAAAAAAGCCATCGGACGGTCATTTCCAACCGGAGGAAGTATTATACATACAATAACTAGTGTTCGTACTTAGTGGTAAAAATAGGAATCAACACTCCTCAAATCGTGTTTCAAGCTCTAAGTAGCAATTCTGAAACTCGTTCCGAACGAATTTCACTTTTCATTGGCTGAAAACGACTTGCGCTCCCAGAACGAGTTTTAGTGCCTTTACCATTCTGTATGGAGTTCCCAGAATACCTCGTGCATGTGTTCTGGAGTGAGAACGAGTT
The DNA here is from genome assembly GCA_001314375.1 of Phytophthora podocarpi. Taxonomy (NCBI): domain Eukaryota; phylum Oomycota; class Peronosporomycetes; order Peronosporales; family Peronosporaceae; genus Phytophthora; species Phytophthora podocarpi. The sequence goes on along the minus strand of LGSN01000156.1, from coordinate 79,112 downwards.
TTGCTGTGATACAGCTGTCCATGGGGGCAACGTAATTGGGTGCCAACATCGCCGGGAAGGCAGGTATCTGAACGATACCTTCGATACCTGGCAACCGGACGGCTGGCAAAGAAGTACTGCCGCGCGAGAACATGGCAGTGATAGCTGGCGAAGACGTAGGCATGAGGTATTAATAGTGCTGGTCTCGATTCGGTAGGTTAGAGAATGCAGTTAGGAGTGAGCTTCGTGCATTCAATAATAGGCGTTGTCATATTCTCAATGAGCTGACCCCTATGCAGAACTAGTTCTGACCAGAACCTAAGCTTAGAACCGAGTTCAGAACTCATAAAAAAACAACTCTGCCCACGAGTTTGCTTCGACTTATCCCAATTCCTAGTGGCAATCTCAGCACAGTTTTACTTACAGTTAGACCAGGGCCTTATGGCATCAAAATGACACTGTGAAAGGTGTCAAACAGATGCCAGACCATTCAAATTTCTAGTGCACACTAAAAGCTAGGATAAAGAATTAACGATTTACACCAATTCTTACTCGAGAAAATGATTTATGCTTTTATTATTGTGGGAGTTAAATCGTACAACAGTAGTACGAATTACTGTCATAAGTGACAAAAATCTGCAAAGCACAATAAGTAGTTTCTCCACATCGTATTAAAAATGGAAGCCCCGCATCTGCCTTAGACACGGGCTACCAAGTTTAGCTTAATGACCGCTGGAAATTGATGCATCTACGCTGCTGTCATCCGAAGACAAAGTTCTCATGAAGCTGGCTCGTTCGCTCAGCTGAACTTTCTGGGCCGCAATCTGAGCACGAGCAACGTCAATAGCGCCCATGCTAGTCACCTCACTAATGCATGCCGTGCAGAATGTCACCTTGCGCTGCGACAGCAGAAGATCGGGGTCCACGAAGCTCAACTTCCGAATGATCTTGCAAGCATGGCATACGAAGCCGAAACACAACTTACAGGAGCTGTTGCTCTTGCCAAAATCCCCAAGACGGCGACTGGATACTGGTGCCGAGCACGTGACACAAATTCTCTTTTTGTTCGGTGTACCACGCATTCTCGACTCGGCGTATTTCTTGTCGAGCATGTACGTGAGCTTGCGCATCTGACCGCAGTAGGCGTACTTCAAAGTGGACATAAACACATTCGCCAGACTTGGGACAACGAGCTTGCGAATCAAACCGTTGTCAACCGGATCCATGACCCCGGTGGCATACATTTCCATCATGTTGCTCCCGATCTGACGCCAAAAACTAACGACAGACATGTTGCCACGAACTCGGTTGGGGAGCTGGTGAGTCTGCGCGAAGCTGACAGAGTGTAGCAAGTGATAGCCAATGCGTTCACCTTGCGCGTTCTGAAGGTAACCTGTGCCCTCTAGATACACGTAGTCGCGATTCTTCACCAAATTGGTCGAGCGGAAAGGGATATCGAGCTCCATCCACTTGACCACCAACGACTGGAATGGCTTCTCCTCGGTAGGTAGAAATACATCGTCTAGTACGGCTGCTCCACTCATGTCATCGACGTATGAAGCCTTCACGCGCATCGTCTCGAGGTTTTCGCTGATAACACCGAACATCAGATCATCCAGCTTCCCCTCCATTGTACCGACGCAGAGAAGCATCGGTAGCCCCGATCCCGTCGGCTCGTCGCCTGCAGCAGCGGCAGCCGCTGATGCGCTCGATCGTTCTGAATACACCTTGAGTTTTTCGCCTTCCTTGAACAACTTCCAATGGTTAATATTCACTGTTCGCTTTGGTTTGGCCGCGAACTTGGTGTAGAGCTCGAGGTTGTTCGTGATGCATTGGTTGGCCAGATCTTCAAGCTGGAAACGATCCTCTGAGGTCAGATTCAACTCCTGAAAAGGGTTAACGATAAACCGGCCTTTCATTGGGATCGACGGTTGTGTACAAGCAGGGAGCTGTGGTGACTCGAGAGCAAATACTGTACTGAAGTGAGACCACAACGAAGAGCTACTGGACATGATCATTCGCAGGAAACACCGGCGACTGGATACAGATGCAGCTGATGGACGTTAGCCATCTGCGCTCACCACGTACGGCACAGCTGGCATTACGCCGCAACCCGTCCGTTAAACGCACGCAGAGAAGAGGCTAGATAATCTCTATACGGGGTGCTTTATGCGCAGACCGGCCACAATGCGGCGATGTCCATGACTCCACATATAGTTCTGAAAAATATAAAATAGTCCTGCGGTACGCGCTTTATCAAATGTTGACTCACACTTCACCATTAAACTGAAACCCGAACAATATTTTAATGTATCTTGTTTGAGTTTTCATATTATTAGCTGCTCCGCCGCAGCATGTACAGGATACTTGTACATGGGATAACTTACCACGACGACAACAAGGCTGAAGCCGGACAGCTCTCCAAACGTTGCGTACGTATGCTAATGGCTAGTCCGGTCTATCGACAACCTCAAATCTCTCAGCTGGAGACCTGGAACCAGCTGGGATAGCCTGTTACAGCCTTCACCTACCTCTTCACTTCGACGGGGCCGTGGTTTCGCTGCAACTCGAGATTTAGAAATCTTCCTGCTCCTGCTGCTCGCCACTGAGCTCGAACAGCATCTACATATACACACAAGCCGCATAATGTTGTAGGCAGAAGTTTCGTCACGGCGTGCAACAAAGCCGCAGCGGGGGATACGAACACATCCTGGCCGCGATGAGTGACGTGGAGCCGATTGCACTATCGACAGGTGTGGCTCGGGTGCATCGCAAAGCACAGCACTATTAGTATGGATACCAACGTCCTGCCAGCTACCTCGCACTTCGTGCGCAGACGCTGATGAAACTTGAGCGTCATCATCTGGTCGTTGGAAGATTTCGACGAAGACGCGCTCTTCAGCAGCATCACTTTCGTGGCGAACTTGGCAGCAGTATGGAAGCAGATAGGAGGCCGTTTGGTGATGTAAGCTTTAGTTCGACGATCCAATTGCATCTTGCCACTCACGCAAAAACACCGAATTCCTACCCCTCGTGGCCAGTGTGCTTTCGGAATGTATTTTCCAGTACATATTCGTGTGGGGTTGCGCTGCATGCTGCTGCTTTAGGCGGTCGATCTTGGGTCAATTTGCATACCCAATGCGCGAAAAAAAAAATGTTGGCGCAAAGGTTCATACACGAAAGGGATGCTTTCAGCCTCGGATCGCACGCAATGCTGTGGCCCTTGCCCTGGAAAGGTTGGGGCTGGGCCACGTAGGCCAGCTCAGCGAACCAGTACCCTTGGTTGTGCTCAATCTTGACTCCACCCTCGATCTTCGTGCCGTCGTCCACCAGGATGAGAATACTGGGCACGGAGAGTACTAGACCACCTTGGGCAGACTCGTGCCGTCCGCCGGCATTGGTACGGGGCCCAAATGGCGCGTGCCTAGGAGATAGGTATAGTTGTGCACCTCGTTATCGGCACCAATATAAACTGATATCCGTGAATATTCTATACCTCACGATATTGTTTTAGGTCAATCAGACTTATCATATCCTATCACCTGTCATGTTTGATTTGTTTCACCCTGCCGAAAATGAGGTGCACAACTGTACGCTGTGCATTCTTGCTGACACAATGTGTCATGTAGTAAAGTAGTTGTTCTTGAAATATCCTGCACGTTGAAGTGGACAGTAAGGTCAGAAAGTGGGATTTGCATAGATGGTTTGCTTGACAACATGTTGAATTTAACTTGGCAGGAAAATATCACGACACTACGCCAGACGCTTGCTTCATCATATGGACTGGAAGAGACCTATCCAACCAACTTGTTACCCGCAGGCTGCGTGGGCCGCAGCACAAGACCCATCGCACGTCTGTCGTTTTCGCTTTCGTTGTTGCTTGTATCCAGATACCAGTAGCATCGGGTATTCCAACCACAGCTGCGCGGGTTAAACGATCAGCTCAACAGGACAAACGCTCTGGTTCATGGAGGATCTTCAATCTTTACGAAGCAGTAAAATAGATACTGTACTGTATATAGTGCTCGTAATGTTGAGGCTCGCTATAACAGATAGAACGGGGTTAAAGTAGCAGAGACAACACAGAGAGCTTCGTTCCAGTTCTCCAACAGCCACGTTGTAAGTACTTCAGTATTATTCAACATTCGTCCTCGCCGCTGTAACAGTGCGCCAGAATTCAAAAGTGCACACTAGCGATTCTATTCAGCAACTTGAAAGGAGTCAACATATAGGGCTAAACTGAACAATATCAGACATGGATTGGGATATGATACCCTGTCGAGTGGAGAAGCGGCTCCTGATCAGGAGCCCGTACCCACCGCAGCAACCATCGTGTTATGATCATTGTCCGGCTTCCATGGTGGTTTTGTATTTACATTTACGCCAAACTCGCACGGTTCCAAAAAGTCTTCGTCGAGTCACGCTTTTGTAGCACTTGTGGTGCAAGCCCTGTTGACTCTGCACAACGAAACATTTAAAACGTTTCATCACCCGATATATCTGCTGTATCAGACTGGGAGGATGTTGAGAAGGCCTTGTAAGCCTTGAAACCTGTAGCTTGGTCCCTAGCTGCTTCCTTCGCGCTGGACATTGTAGTCTTGCCCAAACACTTGGCACAAACGTGATTTTGCGTTGCGTTAGCTTGCCATCCAGAGCGATAAAGCTGATGCGTCTTCGAATCTTGCAGGAATAACAAACGCAACCGTAGCAGAGCTTGCATGTGCTCTTTCCGATTCCACGCATACTCCCTGAGGTTGGCTTCTTGTTGCACATGACACAATTCTCGTTACGCTGGCTTTGACGTTCATGGGCCGCGTATTGGCGTTGTAGCATCCATGACAATTTCTTCATATGCCCGCAATACACGAGATTGCTCGCAGAAAGGAGGGCTTCTGTAGCTACTCAGATCGATGTAAAGTGCATGACGTCGCCTCCACGAGCTACTGTACTGGAACCGAAGGCGTCGATAACGTTGTGGTCAATCTGCCGGAAGAAGCCGAAGTACGAGAGGCTTGCACGAATCACATTGGGCTGTGGTTTTGTCTGCGGGAACTCGATCGAGTGAATTATGTGGTAGCCAACGCGATCACCGTTATCGACGTGCACAATCCCCGTCGCCTCAATACACACGAAGTCACGGACCTTGATTAGACTGGTAGATTGTAGTGGCGCATCGATGGTCATCCATTTGATGATAAGTGACCGGAACGGTTCGTCCTCGCTGGGTTCAATTATCGGACACAGTATCGAGCCAGCGTCGAGGTCATGCACATACGAAGCCTTCACGCGCATAACATCCAAAGTCGGGCTCACGACGCCAAACATGAGGTCATCCAGCTCGCCGACAAGCGTTCCTACTCGCAACACCACCGGCAAGCCCTTCACGGTGGCACCGCCATCGTTCTCGCTTGGTCCGTTCCCCGACACGACCGTCTTACGTCCATCCCCCTTTCGCCTTCGGTCGGAATAGACGTGCAAACTGTCTTTCGACTTGAAATGCTTCCAGCTTTGCTCGTCAACCTGGCGCTTGTCAATGGTGACGAAGTTCTTGTACTTCTGGAAATGTTCTGCCACGAATCCGTCGACGAGGTCGACGAGTTGTTTGCGTTCTCCCTCAGACACTTGAAGTTCTGGGTACGGATTGACGGCGAACCTGCCCTTTGCCATTGTTCCCTGTTGCGCTCCTGCTGCGCTATTTGGCCACTGACCTCGAGGCGAGCTCGTGCTTGAACAGGTTAGCACACTACCACGGTCCCATCATGTGATCGCCAACTACTTGCGTGCGTGATAGACTGCTGATACACTGAGTACTGTACTGTTCTGTACAAAAGCGAAGTTATTGTGCTTTGCAGATGAAATGCCGCTCCGTATCATGGCCTAGATCGAGCAAGGCAGGAACATAAAATCAGGAATAAAAGTGAGGTGGTTCAATGACCGATCTGGAATTAAAGTAAGTGACCTTGATGTGCGTTTCAATTTACAGGAAAACCTCGATTGGCTTAGCGGGAAGTCGATTTGTTTGTCGCTGCCCGAGATATGAGCTGCCATAAGTAGATCGATCTGTCCTTTTCATGGACCACCTTTAAATAAAACGACCTCGGTTTATTATAAATCGAGCAAGCGGCTAAGTGAAAACCGACAAAAGCATTGCAAAGCACAATAAATACTTTCCCATTTCAAGGTAGGACTGCCGTAAACTTATGCTGGGAAAGTGACTGCCGGATCGTGAAAATGTAAACTTGATGCAGTTGTTTCACGGTGTAATACCATAATGGTAAACGTACTAACGATTATCGCTCTCATTTGAGTTCCGACACTGCTCTCCTCTTTCACCCCAACGCCGTGTCGGGTCGGCAGCACCTCAGCTAAAATTCCTTTACTTTTCAGCAGTATTGTATCGACAAGTCTCAAAAAGGATAAAAAAGAAAACGCTTTGTCTCTTTTGAGACTTGTGAACTTACCCAGTTGTACAGTACTTCGAAGTACATGTAGCTTGCTTAGTACAAGAGCACCAATCTTGTACGAATTGGTGCGACATCAGTTCTGATTCAAGTACAAGTTGTCATACATATTCCCTTTTGGCGATCTAGAGAATGGCTGGCCGCACCAGTGAACCTCCCTCGCTGCTCGCCATGACTACGTTCCGCGCCAAGTGTCTGGGCCCTCCGCATGTCGTCACTGCGGTCGCTATTCGTGGACACTTCAGTGGGGCTCCATCCACGTCGTGGAGAGGGGCGTGTGGAGTCCATGAGGCGTGTACATTCGGATCGGTGCCGCTGCTACAGCGGATTTGGGATAACAACGAAGATTTCAAAACAATGTTCCCGAAAAATCATTGACACCTCGCAAAATTATCTGTATAGATCATCATTACCGACAATACATGTATCAAGTCAATGATGAAACTCAAAACCTGGAACTGGTAATGTGGTTATCTGCTCAATTTCAAGGAAGTGAAGTGCGACTCGAAGCCTCGGACGGAGCCGCCAGCCAAGGTTCAATACAAGTTTTGCAATACCTCTACGACAATGACAACAATTTGGATCGTGAAAGAGATGAACGCTCGGACTGGAGTGGGCCATCCAGCCGGAGCGTAGTAGCACTTGGTGACGACCGCATCGACGTCAGTGGTGGTTGTATCGACGTGTTTTATTTCCAAGTTACGATTTGGCGTGGGTTTTACTATCAACAACCATTCAAGGTACATGCAGACACCCTGAGCCGTTGTGACCGGCGACAGCCGCAGCGGTGATGCAAACTCTTACTTCACGGCATGCATGTTCAAGTTTACTGAAGAAATCACGCGTGTCTGTATCGCAACCCTGTAAGTGGTGGTCTGCTACCAGCCAATGAATATATGTACCGGTAACATGAAAGTGACCATTCCACGCAGCCTTCATAACCATTCAACCAATTCTTCAAAGTTGCCCTCGCTCCGCCATCCACATCCAGACGCACTAAAACTGTGATTTTGCAAGCTGCAGAATTGGACGATCTGGCACCTAGCGAGATTAGCGACTCCATCATCGGAATATATGCTTACGAAACCATCGGCGAGGCGTGATTACAAGGCGCTGAAAAGCCTAATGGATTGCACAAGTACTTTGACTTATATACTTTGAGGGGGTGAAGTGGCTGCATAGCAGTACTGACGTCGGCTGCACAACTGCAGCTATGGTCGGCGCTGCAGCTAATGGGTACCTTGATGTGGTGAAATGTTTACACACAACATGGCCCGAAGGTTGCACTACACGAGCAATGGATGGGGCGGTAGAAGAAGGCCACCTGCATTGTCCAGTGCTTTTAGAGACATCGTTCCTAGGGGTGCACAAAGGCAGGAATGGAAGCGTGCGCAATGACCAGCATGTTTGGGGTGAATATGTTTGTTTCTCCACTCTCACTACCAGTAGCTGCAATTTGCACGTAAGACAACGGCATTCCATAAATCAACAACTCAGGATCCTTGAACACCACACTGGAATTTGTGCTGCAGTGAAGAGAGAACTGGTACCGATCTGGACCAAGCAGCAAATTGAAGAACGGCACGAATGCTAACACCTGTGCACTGATTATCCTCGGCAACTACGAGATTGCTCAGAAAGCCTTTCGTTGGAAATACAGTTTTTTTTCGACTCATATTTTCATTCTATGTTACACGTAACTTCGTCATTTTCAATAATCCACAGACATTCTTACCACTGCTAGTCAAATAGCGACAAGTCTTCCGTACTTCTAGTGTCTGATTGCGAGGACGTCGAGAAAGCTTTGTATGCCTGGTAGCCTGCTGCTTGATCTCTAGCAGCCTCTTTCGCGTCCCACTTGGTTGCTTCATTCACGCACTTCGTGCAGAAGGAGATCTTCCGTCGAATGAGTTGATCGTCCAAAGCAATGAAGATAATTCGCTTGCGGACCTTGCACGAGTAGCACACGCAGCCGTAACACAACTTGCACGTACTCGAGCCAATGAAGCCTCTCATTCCCGTGGTAACCTTCCTTTCGCACACAACACATTTTTCTCGATGTCTCTGGCTTTGGCGTTCGAAGGCAGAGTTTCGGTTCTGCAGCATCCACGATAACTTCTTCATTTGCCCACAATACACATAGTTCGTCACAGAAAGCAGAGCTTCGGCTGCTACTTGGACCGATAGGAAGCGTGCAATCTTCCCTCCCGGGACGACTGTGCCACTTGCGTAGATATCGATGGCATTGTGCTCGATCTGCCGGAAGAAACCAAAAACCGACAGATTTCCGCGGATCATGTTCGATAGTGGCTTGGTCTGCGGGAAGTCAATAGAGCGCAACAAGTGGTAACCTACACGTTCTCCATTCGTGAAATGCACGATGCCAGTCGCCTCGATGTAGACGAAATCTCGACTCTTGACTAAATTTGTGGACTGTAGAGGCAAATCGATCGTCATCCACTTGATGACAAGGGACCGAAACGGTTCTTCCTCGCTTGGCTAAACCACAGGGCACAGCACCGCTGCACTGTCGAGGTCGTGCACGTACGACGCCTTAATTCGCATAACATCCAGCGTTGGGTTCACGACGCCGAACATGACGTCGTCCACGTCGCCAACTAACGTGCCAACACTTAGCACCACCGGCAAATCTTTCTCAGTCACCGCCGCGTCATCCTTTGCAGTATCTGGATCCCAAGACATGACACCCGCCCCTCGACTTTCACTTCCCTTTTGAGGACGCTCAGCGTACACGTGCTGGTTGTCTTTGGACTTGACATGTTTCCATTGCTTATCATCCACCTGGCCCTTGTTGACGACGACGAAGTCCTCGTACTCCTGAAAATGGCTCGTCACGAATCCGTTGACGAGGTCGATCAACTGGTTACGCTCTTCCTCGGACACCTGAAGCTCCGGATAAGGTTTGACTTTGAATCGATCTTTTGCCATCCTTTAATGCCGTCGTATCTCGGGGTCGAGTCGGACGTGGTTCCGCCGCTGCAAATTGACAACTGCACCGAGGTTCGTCCTGCACTGACTCAGTCTGGGCATCCTCTGATCGAGAGTTTGACGCCTTACGTTCGTGGCTCGAGGACGCATAAGATGTTGACAGTCGACTAGACTACCGTACCGGACTCCGAGTGTACCATGGTCATTGTCCCACCTGTTGCACATGTACGCGCAAACGAATTATTGGGAATGCACCAAGGATTGTGAAAAGATGGATGTGCAGTTTAACCCGTACTAAATGATAAGTCCCGAGGCCTCAAATAGTATCAGGTATAACAATAATATAAAGTTTCTCAGCATTTCGTTCTCAAACTCGGGTATTTTGGTGGTTTTGTGTGAGCCCAGACGTCGATGCTGTGTCGTGGTATGCTATTGTGAGTTCTAGTCGACGTTTCGCTGACGAAACGGCTCAACGAATCGTCCCAATCGGTTAAATCACTTCAGTTGACTACGATAAGTACGAAATCGGACTTAAATGAAACCCCGAGAGTATAGTATGCTCCAGAGCAAAAACATATAATATAATATTAATATTATGTTTTTGCTGCGGTCGATTGCCGTGAACGACTTGACAATTATATTGGGGCAGTCTCGCCAAGGGCAGCCAACCCGCCAACATCTGCAAATTTAGACTTCCTTCACCTAAACCGTCGTGATTGGGGCAACACGTTCGCAGATTATAGGCTGCGGTGCCAGCCTTTAACGCGATCCGAATGGGGATAAGGTGAAAACCCTAACCAAGCTATAGCTACAATATGGGAGTACTGTGGTGGGTGCGCTGTTGGAAGGAACATGCAAACTGGTCGGCTTTGGTGCTCGTGGCGCACCAAGCCAGCCCTCTTGTCCGAGCGCTCTGCCAAGTTCCCCGACCCTCGTCCCCACCCTCTTGGCGGCTGTCGTTTTCTCTGCCACGCACACCTCTGCTAACGGAAATCATCGTTCCTGCTGAAACACGAATCCCCAGCAATTTACAAAATTTCTGCTGAGTGATCCAGATATCAAACAAAAACTCCGGAAGGGTCTCCACACGCTCCAGATTCGTGTGTGAGAGGAGCTTAGAGTCGAGAAGGAAGAAAAACTGAAGCAAACAACGTCCACTGGTTACTTTCAGCTGTCCAACGTCAAATTTGACTATCGATTTTGGTCCAAAACCAATCAAATATTATGTTTGACAGTTATCATTTTTGTCATTTAGTACGGATTAAACTGTACATCTATACTGCTTGTACTGTATTGCATTTGTCTGGTACTGCAAGTTGCAGCGGATGAGGCCGTGAGCACAACTTCATCCGCTCTGATCACCCCACCAGTAGACGTAAAATAATCTTTGCACAGCAAACTTGGCCATAATAAGGCAGATTCTGCGGTACGTCGTGCGTACCAATAGTTTACACTCCAAATTCAGTGTAGTTTGCAGTGCAATTGCAAACTTTGCAATTTTCAGGACATGCCACGATAAATGTGAAGTTCCCCCGAGTCTCCTCTTCTTTTTGGCTGACACCCACTCGGTTCTCTCTGGATTGCATCTGCTTTTTGCAGCGCAGTTTACGCCATTGGTAACAATGTTACAAACCGATTTCTCTTTAGCATTATTGAACGAGCCAAGCCCTCATTTCTGCGCTTCCGGGCTCAGAATCGCGGAATTTAATAGTTAACTGTGCATTTTGAACGCTCCACTCATACATTTTGAAGTCACAGGTTCGTACGGGGATGATGGATGATAGGATAAGCACTACCGACAATATCGGTTCACAGTCTCAATAATTGAAACAGTGGAGCTCCAAAGATTTTAATGTTCTGGAGCCAAAAATCATTTAAAAATGGTTTTGGGGCACATTTCCAGAGTGTACAGTAGTGTGTCATACCATATTATGTGGTCCAAAGCTGCTTCAGTAGGTTCCTTGAAAAATTGCCGTAGTTTATATATCGTCAGTGACGAAGTTTTGATGCTGAACGAAAAGAAGAAGACGCCAAAGCTGGCCGTCCTTTTGATTATGGAGACAGCGACACAGCGATATCGCCGGGTAGTTGAATCGACACAATCCGAATCCAAATCAAGTGGTTGCTCGTGCACGGCATTGAATGGAATAAAAAACGCGTAGTTGACGGGCTCGCGGAAAAAGTGTGCTCCAGATAAAGCAGCATAATCCGACTTGATTCAGTTCTTGGAATTGACTACCATTAAGGCAAAAGAGATGGCAAGCAAAATATACTCAGTCCGATCTTTCCGGCAGCAACATTGGTGCAACAACCAATGCTCCCATTTCGTGCCAGGAATTTTAGGGTCATTTTCCAAGAATACTAAGATCCGCTCTTGCAGTGCTTTAACGTAATCGAAGCTGAATTTCAGCGTGCAATCGCGATATATAATCTCATGTACGTCGCTTCCGATTCTTACTCGACCTCAACCATTGCTTGAAATTCAGGATAGTGCTCAACAATCCACGCGGTAATCTCGGGGTGATGGTTATCTAATGACCACGATACAACTTCCTCAGTGCACTTCTCGTGAAGCTGTGTATGAAGGAAGCGGAATACCTCAAAATGATTGAAAGTGACAGCATCGATGATAGCTGCAGGCGTGCTACCCTCTGAACGGTGTTCAAAAAGCCATTTCACGACTTGGAAGTGTCCTCCCTCTGCCGCTTTGGACATCGCCTGAGCCGTGCAACCTTCTGTTCGATTGGCATGCAACCATTTGACAACATTCAAAGCGCCGTGCCCAGCGGCACCGTCCATAGCTGCAGTCGTGCATCCCTCCAAACGATGTTCGTGTAACCATTTTACCACGTCTAGGTGGCCCTTCGCTGCTGCTCCATCTATGGCTCCCGAAGTGCAACCAGCCTCAATATTGGTGTGCAACCACTTAATCACCTCAAGGTGTCCATTCCTCGCTGTATTGTTCATTGCACTCTTTGTACCCCCTTCTAATCGATGGCGATGAAGCTATTGCAGCACTTGTAGGTGGCCACAAGCAGAAGCAACATCCATAGCTCGAGTAGTACATCCTTCCGAGCGATTCTGGTGAAGCCACTGAACCACGTTTAGGTAGCCATTAGCAGCCGCACCAGTCATTGCCATCTTCCCGCATTTCGGTCTCGATACCGCTCTAGGCCCATCTCTTTTCCGCTTCTTGACGCTCTCATCGATCGATATCTGCAATTTTGTGTAAATACTTTACGACGTCAAGGTGCCCATTGGATGCAGCCGTATCCATCGCCACAGTGGCAACTGTTCCTGGGTATCTGCTATCCTCTTCGACCATGAAAATGTCCAAATCGGGGTCGTCACCATACTCTGTATACAACCATTTCACAACATCGAGATGGCCGTTTTGTGCGGCCACCGCCATTGTTTTTCCACATACGGTTACAATAGCCGTCCCTGAACAAAACTGCTCAAACAAGTGATCTTGAGTGCGTAACGAACGCCATAACGCGATTGCTGATACTTTTGCATACTCACGAAGATATTTCGCTACGTGCAGATGCCCATTGACGGCAGCAAAATGAATGGCGAGGCTAACCTCTCTCGTTAAATTTGGATGTCGATCGTTGGTGCCACTACCTTCGCTATTACGCTCCACTAGCCATCGTACGACTTCAAGATGTCTATTTTCCGCAGCTTTCATGACTAAGCCCACACCGCCATTAATTTGTCCTCTTCCAGCTAGCCACTGCAGCACATCAATTCGACCTCGAGCCGCAATAGCGAGAGCAACATCTTGTCGTTCTCCACGCTCAGGCCACGCAGCACCTTGTGATATCAACCACTCAGCAATCAAAATATCCCCCATTTTTACCGCCGACCACAAAGCTTCACTGCGATTAAAGTTTGCGTCTGGAACATGTTCAAGCAGCCACCAGAGAATGTCACTGCGTCGGTTCTGGACCGCAGCCGACATTGTGAAGTCTCCCCATTCCACAAAGTTCCCCATCCCAATAACTCCCTTTTGTTCCAATACTCGAGTGTCATTGTCATAGAATACCTGCAAAATCCCAATTGACCCTGCTAGACAGGCTCTGGATACAATTTCTGAAGAAACTCGGAAACCTTGACATTTCGACAAGAACCACTTGACGATCTCCAAATCTTGGCGAGGAACGGCGTCCTCTAATGCTAAAGAGAAAACATATTGCTGGTAGTGTTTATCTGTTCGCAGGAACTTGCGAAGGGTAAAGGTTTCTTGTGTAACCCCAGTGTAACCTCCGTTTGTGATGGAGGTTACACTGCTGTCCCAGATTCGATCCAGGAGCCTGACGGAGCCAAGTTTACATACCGTGAGGGGAGGCACGTCCATTGAAGTATCTAGGAAGAGGGAGACGGTGTCGACGACGTACGGGAGGTCCAGGAACTGCGTCTTGGAGCGGAACACGAGGGTTACAGCCAGCAGTGGCGCCACTTGGGTCGACATCTTCCTTGTAGTTTTCAAGTGATGGTGAAAATGTTAGGCATAATTAGTGTAAATGATGTGTAAACTTTGTGTTCGTTCCATTTTTTTTTTAAGTGGTAGTCAAAACAATCGTCGACTAAGGCGAGCCGCAAGAGAGAACTACTTGAGTATGGGGCACGCAGCTCGGCAACCGCTTTCGAAATGCGAAAGGCCGTTCAAGTACTTAAACGGAGACGCAAAGCTCTTCCAGAAAGTTTCCCGTTGATTCACGAATTTACGTTTACTCGACGAAGGCGTTACCACTACATGTACATGGTTGCTCGCTGAAAGTTCACCCGCAGAATTTGATTTTGATGCACAACCTCTGGAATCCACTGCAAGTCCAAGCTCCTCACTTTTTTTTTTTATGAACCAATGCCTGCCATTGACGTGAGCTCTTTGCCTCCAGAAGTCTCAACCACTCTGAGTGCTGAGAACGAAGGTACGGTTTTTACCTTGCCGACACAACAAACCTTCCGCTTGAAGAGAACTTGAAGTGTACACGTGTACAATGTCATGTACAGTACCGTGGTGAAAAGATCACAATCTGACAGGCACTTTTCCTGTTTGGGAAACACGTCTTTCCACGTTTACGGGGCAGTAGAACATCCCAATTGTTGACTGTGGTCAACAACGCGAAATAGGCGATCTAACGAAAGGGCTCTCCCGTTGACTGGCGACAGTCGTCACGATTGACCATATTGGGATCAGTTGTCGAATTTCAGTGAGCCCAGCACCCCACCGAAGCAGACAATAATGACCAAGGACAGGTTCATCGACAATCCGTACCCGGACGTGCAGGTATCCGAAGAAGAGCGTAAACAACTCATCGATCTCATGGACGGATTCGTTATGGATCATTTCCAAGAGTACGAAGAGTTCGTTGTTGTCGATAAGCACCAGGTGGACAAACGACGCTGGAAACATGTCAAGTCCAAAGACAACCAGCACGTGTATACCGAGCGTGCTCAAAAGAATGTGATATCCTCGAGTTTCAAATCGTGGAACCCGTCAAATGGTAACGACAACGCAGCACCCAAGAAGGATTTACCAGTGGTGCTGAGTGTAGGAACGATTGTTGGCGAGCTAGACGATTTCATGTTTGGCGCCGTGAATCCAACTCAAGATATCATGCGAATCAAGATCTCGTACGTGCAGGATCTCGACAGTGCGGCGATCCTGTGTCCAGTTGTGGAACCAACCGAAGAAGAACTGTTCCGCTCGCTCATTATTAAGTGGATGACGATTGATCTGCCACTACAGTCCACCAGTCTTGTCAAGAGGCGTGACTTTGTGTACATCGAGGCGACGGGTATTATGCGGTTTTCGAATGGCGAGCGCGTTGGCTACTACTTGTTACACTCAATCGAGTTCCCACAAACCAAGCCGCTACCCAATACGATACGCGGGAACTATTCGACCTTTGGTTTCTTTCGCCAAACTGACGAGAATGTTATCGACCTATTCGCACGTGGCACCATTGACCCCGGTGGTGAGATCAAGAGGTTTGTGTTGATCCCATCTGTAGCAGAAGCTGTGCTCTCTGTAGCGAAGTGCGTGTATTGTGGACAAATGAAGAAGTTATCGTGGATGCTGCAACGCCAGCACGCAGCTGCCCCTAAACATCAAAGCCAGTTGTATAGCGGGAAATGCGTCATGTGCACTAAACGAATAACCCGCGGAGCCATCGGCGCAGTGGGCCGGAGCACGTGCAAGCTTTGTTACGGTATTGTGTGTTACAAATGCAAGGTCTGCAAGCGGATCAGCTTTATCGCACTGGACGGTCAACTTATTCAGCGAAAGATCGCATTCTGCACCAAATGTGTGAGCAAGGCTGCCAAGTGTGATGCGAAGAAAGCTGCAAGAGAACAAGCTTCGAACCACGAAGCTTACAAGACCAGCTCTCCTTTCTCTGATTCAGAGTCGTTAGAGACGTAAGGTGACGAGATGTAACTAAATGTTCAGAACAGTGTTTGGTGTTAAAAATCGTTTTGCCCGACTTTTCGAAGCCTCAGTACATGTAGCAAACGTCCTCAAACCACTTCTCGAGCATACCAACCTGGCTGGCTGACCTTTCGCTGACGAGTTCGTGTGTTAATGAACATACTTCTACATCGATGCCATCCAGCAGGATGTCGCTCGCCAAGCTCCCGTGGCGCTTCCTTTTGCCTCAACTCTCCCAGCGACGGAGACTGACGCGTTGTTGCGCATCAGCCACGCGAAGGAGTGCTACTCGCCTTGCTTAAAGATGATTCAGTCGCTACCGCTCATGGCCGCCGGGCTCGACTCGTTGCGCTCGTCACTGCGGTAGCCAGGGTTCGACAGAACCCACGTTTTGAGATTTGAACGGATGGGTGGTACACTTTTGGGGGTGGGCGGGTTTAGAATAAGGGTTTTTCATTAATCGATGACGTCATGCTTTAATATTGACATTTGTATGCTGCCATTCAATTTTGGTCACCATCGAAATATCTTACGTAAAGTATGTTTGGTGACGATCTAGACTTCTTACAAATATCAGGTATGATCTAGATGGCTACAGCCCAAATAACCCAGGAAATGATCTCAGCGGGTGGGTGGGACTTCTGAAACATCCATTACCCAATAAAACTTTAACCCAATTGTCGAACCCTGGCTGTAGCACTCGTGTCTTGGTGGTCTTTCCAATACATCATCGGCAATGACGCCCTCGTTGCAGCAGCAAAATTCTGTCGGTGGAGTAGCTGGGCTGCGCAGGTCCTGAGCGAGTTCAGTTTTGTGTTTGCGCGGTGCTTGGCAAGGAGCCAGCGAGAAAAATCGCAAAGTGCAGTGGCCATCACCACTTTGGTTTGGAATATGCTCTAATCTCGATATTTAGCAAGTATTTTTTTCAATTTTTGGTTGTTACTTCACTTACTTCACTCCACGTTGCTTGTACTTTGGCCACTTTGGACTGGCAAAGGTGTAGTACTTTACAACTGCAACTACCCAAGAATACTGCCAGAGTGAATAGCGAAGCAACTTCACCACCGTGCGGTCATTGATGATCCCCTCATGACTCTTCTGAAGCCCTACCAATCATCCAGTGATCAACTTCGACTTGCCCATTGTGCGACGCCACGACTGTCCAGTCAGTGCCTTAATCTCGGTAGTTAGAGCATGAGCGCAAGGGCAACTCACACCGTGCAACACTACAGACTTTGTCAATTCAAAATTTCCAAACCTCAATGCCCACGCCAACGTAGTAAAGCAGGCTATCTGAAACACGTTGGTGTTATTATACCAAATCACTCACTGCAGACTGTTACCGATGGAGGGGCCAGCATTACCAAGACCACTGACGCCAGCTCACCAACTCAGCCGGCAACCTAACCAAGATGGTGCTTGCCATGTCCGCGGCGGACAGCGATACCACCGGCTTTTCCTTCATCGACACCAATGCATGCTTACCTGCTGCCTCCGTCTTCATGGTTGCCGCTGTGTTCCCACGTCAACCGGAAGCCTTTCTCCAATTTACCGTTTCGTCTCCAACATGTGACTGTCATTTGGAGTGATCATCTCCAAAACTTGATTAAGGGCCAACGAAAAGACATCTTGCTGATAGTGTTTTTCTGAACGAATCAACTTGTATATATTTGTGTAAATACAACTTCACTTTTCACTGAGATCGGGGGATATCATCGACAACGTTGGAGAGATCCAGGAAATTGGTCTTGGAGTGGAGCAGCAATACACTGGCAAGAATTCACTGACTTGGGGCAAAAATACAAAATATGTATTAAATAAATGAAATTTTCATTTATTAAATAAAATATGACAGCTAGCACAAACAAAAACAATGAGCATTTCTTGTTACCGGTACGTTGTTCTGACATCAGGCAGGCACCTAAATCTGCACTGTGGTTTGTGAGCTTTGCACGATTTATGACAGAGTGGGTGTGCAACCGAGATGATAAAAACATAATATTAATACATGTACAGTTCGGTAGCATGGTAACAGGCCACGATCCTTGCCACTCGGTGTCGACCAGCTAGTCACACAAACAACGTGAAGATATCCTTCTTCCTATAAATATTGGACCAAAGTCACTGGCCACTTACAAATATTAAAATAATGCTCCATAGAGCCGAGGGCTCTGAAAAAACAGCTCCCCATGGCAGGGTATTTCCAACAGAAAACAATTCGCTGCTGGTCCAGATGCGTTTTAAAAGCCGCAGCAATCCAAACTTGCTTGCCTGGTGCACCCACTGAAAAGTCCAGGAAGAGAGCCTGGTTACCATTGATGTCAAATCCGACTTATAGCGGAAAACCACCTTACGACCAACAGCAGCGAGCAAACACGATTAGTACTCTGTTATAGGTTTATTGCCCCATAGCCGTCTGTCGGTTATCGTTTCAATTTTAGCTCGACGAAACCTGATTTATAAAACAGCGCTACTGTATGTGGCCTCATTGTCCGAAATATAAACTCAGATTTCTGCATAAACGCTCTGCACAAGGCCGTACAACGGCCCGCTACACTAGAGTAAAATCAACTTCGCACTTCTAATGAGCACACCGTATTAAGAGATACTAGTAGTATAAAACAGAGGGCAACATTTCTGATTCTACCTGGCGCAAACATTTCATTGTTGTGACAAGGTGATTGGTAACACTATGCAGCACAATAGGACGTGGCACGACTTCTCTCTGCTCTGACGACAATTACCAGTCGAAGTCAACTCAACCAGACAGGAAGTATTCATTTCGCGCAAGTCAACGAAGTTCTAAAGAAGCAAATGAAAACAGAAAGAAACTTCACCAACGAGAACGCTGCCGTTTAAACCAAGGGATATTCCGGAAAAGTGTCACGGAATCGTCAAGAAGGCTGCTGCGGCTTGCAAATCGTTGCCGGAGCAGCTACAAGCACCCCTTGAACACGACGAATTCTAGTGGGTAGAACACGGCAGCTGTGATCGAGTCTTGGCTGTGCAGGTTGAAGACAAGTTCAAGCACAAGTTCAAGGCAACATTCAAGTTGCACATCAAGCACTGCATGTATACATGGAGAAACAAGAAGGGAAACTGAACGAGTAGTGTAGCCTAGCTATAGTGCAAACTAGCTAGAGATGCACGGCTAAAAATCAATCAGATCTCAATTTACCTGCTTGCGAGCAACCAGCTGATAGAGTACGTCGAAGGCATCCTGCCCGAGTCCGTCAGCTACAACTCCTCTGCCAAGTACTACCATACCATAGTGTGACGACACTATTGTGACGAAAAGGCAACGCGAGTTGGTGCATAGCCTCGAAACCAAGATGCAGAACGTGCGGGGCGAGATTCGAGCACTTAATCGCCAGTTTAGCGAGTTTTCTCCTACGCCAACAATACACTCGATCTGGGTTGTTGCAACGCAGTACGTCCTGCACTACCACAACTTCATATTGGCTCCAATGGTTAGATATTGTTCGGGTCGTCTGCGGGTCTGGTAAGGTGTCGGGTCAGGTATGCATATTCCTGCGGTCAGGCTCATGGTCAGGCTGACCCAGCAGCTGACCAGTAAAATACAACGTGCATCCCTGGGATATAATGATCTGTAATATAATACCGTAACTTAGAGCATCACCAGTCGGATGTGGTATCGCTATTTGAACGAGTAAATTCCCGAAGCAAACGAATAGAATAGCGCACGATGCTACAGTCGGTGATCAATTGCTATCTGAATGAATAAATTACGCGGTGGCGTTCTATTCTGCGCGTGAATAGCGCGCCAGATCTATCCAAGACAGCCGTAGCATATACATGAAAGGTCTCCAACAACGCCTGCCATAACGGACGAGAAAAGGAGAGAGCCCCCCCCCCTTCAGTTCGCAACTTGCACAATGGGGCGTGGTCGCAAGTGGGAGACATTCCAAGATGAAGCGCTGGTTCACGCTTACCTCGACATCTCTCAGAGCCCTATCAATGGCGCGGAACAGAAAGCATTGACATTCTGGAACTCCATTTTGACCCGCTTCAATAAAGCTACGAACCCGAAAAAAGAGGATATCTGTTCGGCCCAGGCGCTGCGCAACCGCTGGTCGACCATCTCTCAAGACGTTGCCAAGTTTGTGGGGCGTCATAGCGTTGTAAGGTCTCACAATGAGTCTGGGAAGAGTGAAGCCGACATCATGAGCGACTCGCGGGCTCTCTACACTGCGCAATAAGAAACCAACTTTGCTTTCGAAGGATGCTGGTTGATGCTCCGAAACTGCCCGAAGTTCATGGACGGAATCTGGAGCCGAGGAAATGGAGCAGGTGACGACAGCGAAGATAATACTGCTGAGGGTAACGAGCGACCGGACGTTCGAAAGAAGGCGAAGACGGATTTTGCTGCCACCCAGGGGGACGCCAAGATCTTCAGCAGCTTGTTGATGACAACAAAGAGCGGAACACCGCGCTCTTGGCACAAATGAAGCGCAAAACCGCGCTCTTGGCACAAATGAAGCGCAAATCCGACCTCATAGAAGAGCAGCTAACCATGGATCTGTTTAAAATGGACTCTGGGTCCTCGTTCCTCAGCCTTGTTTTTGGCGTCACAACCTCGGTGATGCCCCTCTCTCTGCGCTTCGGGAGACGACTTTTGGTGCTGCTGCTGAAAGCCGATGCCAAGGCTCAAGTGAAGCTGCCAGATCCTGCTCAAGTTGCCGGCCTTCAAGACGCGATAAGCGCGAAGTACCCGTTGCTGAGCTCTGTGTATGCGGTAATGGATGGTCTCAAGCTATGTTTGCAGGTCTCCGGCCGTTCCGAGATCCAGAATATGTTCTACAACGGCTGGACTCACGACCACTATGTCAGCAGCATCTTCGTATTTTCGCCGAAGGGGCTGGTGGTTGCTTGCGCGCTCAATGCACCTGGGTGTATGCATGACTCTCAAATTGCTGAGTGGGGAAACGTGTATGCAAAGCTGGAGGANCAGACAGGTGACGTCGCTGCGGCAGTCGGCAGAGTGGGGAATGCGCGCACTGCAAGCAGCTTTTCCACGGCTGAAGGACAGGCTCACGTACGAAGAGAGAGGAGAACGCAAGTGCATCTTGTACTCGATTGTGCTCTTGTTCAATCTTCGCACCCGACTGGTAGGACTCAACCAGATCTTGTCTACGTTCTACTCTAGGAGTATTGAAAGAACTGCTAATGAAATGTTTCACCACTAGCGCTACTGACCTACTCACGCGGTCTAAACGCAGCCCCCACCATAGTCATCATCATCTGCATCAACTGCTCATGGCGGCGGTCCGCCTCCTCACGGCGTGCGTGGTCCTCTTGGCGTTGTTGGTCTCTCTGGCGGCGCTCTTCTTCCCAGCGACGCTGCTCTTCTTCGCGTCGATTCTTCTCGTCTTCTCGGCGTGCGCGCTCGTCAGCTTGACTCTGGAAGATCTGCATCCGCATCAGCTCCATGATATCCTCGTCTCCGCTGCTCGCAAGCGCCGGCTGTTGACGACCGACGAGAGGGCGGGGGACGCTGGAGGTCGGCACACCAGGAGCGTTCTGTCTCGTTGGCGTACTTGGCAGAGNCGTTGAGGTGTTCGGAGGCGCCAGCAAGACCTTGAACATCAGGATGCGCTTGGCTGCTTGGCGACCTTGGAGCAGGCAGGGCGTCGGCCTGGGCTGTCGGAGCTGGAACTGCAGCTTCATCTTGAGGACGAGACAGCTGTTGACTGGATTCAGCAGCGATGCCGAGGTCCCCTTCGCTCATGTCGTCGCCTTCGCCGATGTCAGCACGCTGCGTCATCATGAAACGCACCCGCTTCGCAGTACNGCTCTCGACGGGGAGTGCGGGCGGTTGTCGGCGTAGCTTGACTGGCCATGAGCAGGAGAGCGAGGAATTTCGAGTGAAGGACGATATAAGAAGGCGGAGGGTTTTGAATGGCGCGTGCTACTCAGGAACTCACCCTAAAATAGCAACAGAATCAGCTTCTGTCGGTACTATTTTTCTACGTAGAGACCAGAACGTCGAGTATATTTGCGACGTAAATGCATCAGAAACTGGACAAATATGCGACACAAAACAAATATGTGTTTTCAGGAAGCGCCCACTAAAATAACTTCAAAACTTGTTCACTGTCACATCCTTTGGTTAAAAGATGAACCAATCGTACAAGAACGACGTTCGTGCAACCTCACTAAAAAACAAGTTACATTTTCCATTCGTGCCGCAACACTGTTCACTTCAACTTGTTCACTTCAACTCGTGTTAATGCTGCAGTAATCGTAGGCGTCCGGAGGTTTGGAGGAGCAGTACATACACTGGGTAACACGCATAAGCTTAAATGGTTGATTTTGCCTATGCGGCGGGTATTGTAGACATGGAAGAACTGTGACTTACGAATGAATCGCTGTACTCGGTAGTTAAAGGGATAAAGGGATAAAGGGGTTAAGTTTTCGCTGTCTGTTGTGGTGGTTGGTGCACCCACTTCGACGTGTAAGAAATACCTCGACAAGAAAGAGTCAACCATCATGGTGCACGGTCACCATTGACGGCCCATCAACCCTCAGTGTTGCTCCTTGAGGTCTATCATATTTAGCTTGTTCTTGCCCTCTATTCGAACAGCTAGACACGCCCTCACTCTTCAGTGCATGATAACTCATCATTGATGAGGTGGGCATTTTCCGCTCGACAGGGTGTATTATTTTGTGTGATATCGATAGAGGCCGCGTAAACGCACAACAGCTCTCACACACACATGGCAGAACTTATTCAGCGAAATTAACTTCAAGTTAAATGCCTTCGTAAAAAAAGTAACTGTCAAATTCCTAACCTACCGGGATAATACCAACTTTCAGTCGTGCCTCGCTTTGCTAGAAAAGCCTAACTCAAATTTGACTGAACTAAGCGAAAATCCAGAGGTTTCCGGGCTACGCAATTGCCTTAGTAAATGTATCTTATGACTACCAGATCTGAAAGCTGACGACTGGCACAAATACGTATATTATGGAACTCATGTTCAAACTGGAGCGAACCCTGTAATCGCGGATTGCTTCAACGATGCTGCCCTGTCTTCTGCTAGCTTTTTATCCGACCCATTCGCGTTTCATACAAACGCAATGGTAATGTTTTGCTCTTCCTCGAACTCTCGATCTGGCGACTTGTAATATGCTTATTGGGGCTCAATTAGCAAAAATGCCTCGTTCCAGCCATTTTATTGATAATATCCGAGTGCATACTGCGTTCATTTTGCTGCTAAACCAGCAAAATACCGGTATGCTGGTTTTATGAATTTACACCAATTAAATTCGCCGATCAGAGTATTAAATTATTAAGTCACGATAGGGTTTCTGTAACCATTGCTAAAAATGTCTAAACCAGATTTTACGAAAGCTGAAAAATGTCAAATTTTGTTGTTTGCAGAAGTTAGGTCTGCACTTAAATATGGAAGCTCGAGTTTTCAAATTTCAAGTGAAATACGAGGGAACAAAAAGAGTTAGTGGGTCCGCCGTCTAGAAAATTGCCACGAACCGGAGCCAATTGGCAAGGGCTGCATCCAGTTCTGGAAAGTTGAGCGTTCGTGCACATTTCGAGCCGAGGTCTTTGTCCGGAAGCATTCTGTCTGGGCGAGAATGACCCCTTGAGCTGGACGTTTCACCATATGGAATGGTTTCTGCGCTTTCTCGGCAAGACCATCGTGTGTCATGCTTCCAATCCCAGATCTGCTTCTTATGCACGAAGGTCACTTGCGTGTGTCGCTTCCCCATTGTGAAAACGGTACCTGTGTTCGCTTCAAAATAGTTGCTATGTGGTGAATTTTGAAACTTAATGATAGTCTTATAGATGATGATTTCGTTGGCCACAGATTGTATCAGGTTGGCGAGGATGACCAGCTCTATCTAATAAAAAGCATATTAAAATATTATTAGAGCATATCTATAATATTATATTTCAGCTGATAGATCCACGCCAACCCTGTCAAGTGCTGCAAGTATCGAGCATTGAAATCAGGACATACATGTATAAGAGCGAAGGTTTCGCGCTTGTTGACACTGAGCTGAAAAATGTCTTACCTTACATGTACGTTTAATGATTAGGTATCATGTTATTACATGTATAGAAATACATGTAACACTCTACAACGCTGGGGTAATCAATTTTATATTAAAATGATTGACTTGATGTAAATTTTACATCATGTAATTGCAGCACCCTCTTTGTCAATCTAGTGCTGATCGGGACAAGCATTCATTCCCCACCAAGGAGTTGTCTGGTCTTTTTAGTGTGATAGCTGCCCCCCCCCCCCCCCNAAACCCCCCAAAAAAAAAAAAAAAAATGCAAAGCCAACATTTTGAAGTGTTTCTGACAGAAACGTTCTGTTTTTTTTGGTGATAATTCAATACATGTACCCCCTCGATACAGGATAAAATAGAAAAGTCACACAAGTGTGCGACGAAATTATTAATAATAGGCGTGAGCACCTGAGTCTTCATATTTCATTAATTTCCCCCACAGCACGCAAACCATCTTCATCGCTTTTATTTATAGGGACTTTAATTTAATGCCGTACATGTATTAATACTTGGACCTCGGGCGCACTGTGATGATGCTTCCGCGTATTACGTGTAGAGCCGTTGAGTCAGAAGTTCTGGAAGCAGAGCTTACACATCTTGAAGAAACTCTTGGATCTGCTTCGAGATGTGTAAAATCGCTGCGTAACATGAAAGTGGGTACGGTACTACACCGGTTAGACCACAGGAAAGCCGGAGTAAAAGCTCCGGTGTACACTGTACATGCATGTATGGAGAGTAGCAAGTCTTCCGGATACTATATCGACAGGGGCAGACTGACGGCATCGACTGCAGTGCGAGGGCGGGAACGCCATGTCGACTCTACATGTAGTTCGCAACATAAGTGAGTGGTAGCAGCTGTACCGCCCAACTAACTATTACAGACAATCCCCTCGGTAGGCATAGCGTCGGGAATCCACTTTTATTCCTGTCTAAGGGTATTTCTATCGCGGGGTGTATCAATTACGTGGAACAGAGAAATGTACCATATATTTGGCACACTCGATGCAGACATTCGCGCTGTTGGGACAACAACCAATCGTGCTACCGTGATGAAGTACGCTACCGCTATATGAATAAACGTACAAAAGTCAATCTACGAAATCAAGAATGGCACAGCTTGCTGGGATGTACCGAGAGATTCGGCATGGTGCGGTAGCCAATTCAATCAGCATAAGTTTAATGCACCTAACTAAAAAAACGTTTTTCACACCGATAGCAAAAGTGGATCCACCTACAGCACATTATGCTTTTACATCCTATACTGAAAAATTGTTTAAGAAATTGCGAAATAACTAACACCTGTAGACAAGTGAAAAATATATAATTCAGCCATAAAGAACTCTCAGCCAGAGACGCTGAGACCTTATCGGTTGACGAGCCTGCCAAGCGAACAGTTCGTACCAATTCTAACGAAGTGGTAGCGGAGACAGGAAATGATAATGAATCGCCACAAATAAGATCCTGTGTCGTGGCAATACATGTAACGAGAACCTTCCCTGTGGAGAAATATGAAGGTTATACAGACAATCCCTCTCAACAGGAATATAAAAGCAGTTCCCGATGACACAGCAGTTTACCAGCTCCCAAGTAAAAATTCCCACCCACCTCTCAATTGTGAAAAGGAATACGAAATCAGTGAATATTCCTATTCTGAGGTGCTTAACTATGGGAAAGTCACACCTGTACAGGGCGTCCTAAGAACTCTAGCAAAGACTTGCATCTTTGTTTCATGCCTAATTCTCCTCGAAGCGTGCGCTGCATCACTCGTAGTCCGCTCACTGACTGGTCCGACACTCATGTAGCATCCGCCCGAACAAGTAGCTTACCGATCCACTTGAGATGCTACTTGATCTCTTCGGGAGCAAACTCTTCCTCGTAATCTTCTGCATCTTGCTCGTCCGGAATCCAACACCAACCTCACCACCAGCTGTAACCGTTGCAAACTCACTCACTGACTGACCAGCAACAAGCTCAGCCAATCGGTAGAACCTTGCAGTACAACCAAGGCATCAGACAATCTTGTGAACCCGAATCATCGTCGCTTTTGTATCCAAAATCAAACACAAATAACGCGACTTTTTGCTCGATGAACAAGAATGTTGGGAAAACCACCACGAGCAGCCCAACGTCACAGTCGGTCACGTTGCTATAGAGTGCAGGGTCAACCAACACACCAGACTCAACTTCAACTTCATTATTTCGTGCGTCGTATGGATACCACTTGCAAATACCAGGTACAGGCAAGTTGCCGTCGGGCCATTGCAGTTTTCGGGCCGAGCGATTGAGATGGGAAACCACAGCTTGGTGGCTTTTGTGCGCCATTACATGTAGAACGATGATGATGCTGACACATGGCAGGCAGGCAGCACAGCCCAGCATACCGTAAAGCTCCATCCAGGCACCAAGTGAGATGGGTACCTCTATCATTTCATACTTGCCAGCATTTCCATATTTCTTTGCACGATACATCGAATCTCACATCAACAATCACGCCAAAACACCCAGTGGTACTAACGCCAAATCTCAAGAAGCCCCCAGCCAGGGCAGGCACAAGGACAAGCCTGAAGCGAGAGCGCACGCGGTGTCCAGCATGTACCACGGGGCGCCTCGGGACCGCGGGGACAAGGTGCCGCCCTTAGTGTTCTCCCTCCCCACCCCCTCCTCCCCCCCTCTCTAACCTTATTTTCTCTCTCTCTTTGACTTGATTCACTTCCTCCTCACAAGAAGCGACAGCGTCTTACGCCCCCGCCCAACGAAGTGTGGATGGAAGCCATCATGAGCAAGGGCAAGACGCCAGATGGCTACATCCCCGCCTCAGCCATCGCGTCGAGCAGTGTGACGACTGCCACGCCGTCGGCTGCGGCCTGGCAGGGGAGAGGGAGACCGACGCACGCAGCACCTCCTCAAGCGTCGATGGCTCAGCAACAGATGCAGTACCAACAGTACGCTACTACGGGGTATCAGGGGAGAACGGTAGAGCGTTATACCTCGTACCAGGGGAGAGCACCGGAGAGCTCCTCGTCAGGCCACCACCAGGGGAGACCCATGGACGCAGCTGCAGCCTACCAAGGGAGGATGATGGTTCCTCCTGGACCTGCGAGCTACGCAGCGAGAGCTGTGGATAGAGCGGCGGGCTACCAGGGGAGAACGATGGACAGTTCTACCACTTATCAGCGTAGAACGATGGATCCACCGACGGCAGGATATCAGGGGAGAACGATGGGTGGAGCTGCAGGTTTCCAAGGGAGAACGATGGATGGAGCTGCAGGTAACCAGCAGGGGAGACTCATTCAAGGTCCTGCACCCTACCAAGGTAGGGCGGTAGAGCGTTCTACTGGAAATATGTACCAGGGCAGGAAGGTGGAGGGATCTTCCGGGAAGATGGCCGAGGACTACAAGAGAGAGAGGAAGCTGCCTCCGAGAGTGGAGGAGATGCTGAGAGAGCAGGTGAATCTGGACGAGTCCGTGCTGCACGATGCGTTTGCGGTGGCAATGGAGGACTTGATCTTGGAACAAGAAGCGAACTTTGTCGCGAAAGGGCTGTGCCACTTGTGTGGAGTGAGGGAAAAGCACTTTGTGCCCGTGGTGAACTTTTGCCCACATGCAGATGAGAACCACTCGCTGTGTCGGGAACACCTGCGCAGTGTTTACAGAGTGCGGATGGAAGCGTTGTTTGTTGGCAGGAACGGATCCGCACCCAATCGACGCCTGCTGCGCTGCTTGATTTGCACGAACGGATGTCCGTGCACCACGTGCACGGCGGATAAGGAGAGGGAGGTCCAGAAGTACAAACGTTATCTTCTCGACACGCTTCGTCGTAGTGGACAGGGTTCAGTGAGTACGGCGAGTGCAGTGAGGGATGACCGCGCTACTACTGCTGCTGTTGCTTCACCGGTGCCGGAGGGGCGATTAACATTCGGCACTGCTCAAGGCATGGACAGTAGTGACGGTCGCCGATACGCACAGTATCCACCCACACCTCCAGCGGAAGACCATCCCTCTATTCAACGCGACCGATTCTTTGCTCGCAGTGCAGATGCAGAAACAGCGTATGAAGGACGCAGACTAATGCAGACTCAGCAGTCTGAATATGAGAAGTATCCAATGGGTGAGCGAAACAGCCGTGATGCTTATGTTTCCAGCATGCAGGCTTCCGGCGTGCAGGCTTCCGGCGTGCAGGCTTCCGGCGTGCAGGCTTCCGGCGTGCAGGCCTCCAGCGTACAGGCTTCCAGCGTACAGGCTTCCAGCGTACAGGCTTCTAGCGTGCAGGCATCCAGCGTGCAGGCTTCCAGCTTGCAAGCTTCCAGCATGCAGGCGCAACAGAAGCCTCCGTCTCAGTACCCCCCTGTTCCGAAGCGAGCAGCAAAGGATACGCCCGCTGATTTACTCTCTGTAATGGCCGATAGTGCGCAAGTTGCTGATCCTCGAGTTGCCGCTCGAGTCGCCTCGCCGCTAGTTCACCAAAGCTCCACGGAGTCACCATCAGCAGCGACCGTTTTGAATTGTGCCGAGTCGGAGAAGTCCCTGGTCCAGCTGTTGAGCTCGTTAAATCAAAGTGGAGTCCCCGCGAGCTCGATAGCGGCGGGTGTCAGCAGCCAGTCCACCAAAGACAGTAGTTACAGCCAAAGTGAATCACGCTACGGTATGAACGGAATTGCTGCCAAGAATGGAAGTAGTGGAAACGCGCAAGGCTCTGACGATACTGAAATGGAAGCATCTCCCCGGGTATACTCTGGTCGTGGGATTGCTGGCAGGCGTCGCCAAGCAGATAGTCCATACCAGGATCAATCATCCACTAGCTTAATGGACTCAGGTGATAGCACGCCTCATGATCGCTCAAGTGTTGGTGCGCGATCTGTCAAAGAGAGTCAAGCACTGAAGCGGAAAGCTAGTGAAAGCGATGCCGAGGACAGTCCAGCGCCACGTGGCTCGGACGACGTGCCATCAAGAGATGGTTCTCGGGTAGCGCATCGTGACGAAAGTGCTACAAAAGAACATAATAATGAAGATCAGCGTCAACACCAGTCCGAGCTGAAGCTGAAGCCTAACACGAAGTTAGACGACCCTGGGAACGATATCGCACCCAAGGCTGATAAGAACGAAAATCATTCTGCGCAGACACCACCACCACCACCGCATCGTGGACCAGGGCGTCCACGCAAAGTACATGCTGATGCAGCTACTATAGCTTTAACAACTTCACGTGCGGAGAGGAAGAACCCACAAGAACGCAAAACTACCCCGCCCCCAAAAGGTAGGGGAAGAGGTAGACCTCCCAAGCACGCTAAGCGAGCGAAAAATGACGATGAAGAGACGGAGGACGAGGCCTACAACGAGGAAGATGAGGAGGAGGAGGAGGAGGAGGAGGAGGAAGACGAAGATGGCTCGGACAGCGAACTGGACGCGAACTTAGATTACTGTGAGGTTTGCCAGGGCGCTGGTGATCTGGTATGCTGTGACAAGTGCCCGCGTTCCTACCACTTAAAGTGCCTGTACATGACTGAGAATGATCTGCCTGAGGGCGATTGGCAGTGCAAGGAGTGCAAGAAACCGTCGCGGTTCGACGCGTATTCCGTTGCTGTGGCTTCAGAGAAAAGTTTGTTGGACAAGTGTCTGAAAATTGTCCAGTGCTTGAAGTCGCATCCATTTTCAAAGCAGTTCCTCTCGCCCGTGGAAAATGTCCCGATGTATACGCGGGTGGTGAAGCAACCGATGGATTTATCGAAGATTGAGAACAAACTAAGGAAGGGTGCGTATATCGTGGACAGCAACACAGTGGTGGCCGGTGTAAAGGAGCTGGCTTCTACGCACTTCGCCAACGATATTCGACTGATGTGGTCGAACTGCAAGCTGTTCAATGACGACGGATCAGGCATCACGCGTGCGGCTGATATCCTGTCAGCGGGCTTTGAACGCCTGTATAAAGAATCCATTGAACCGCCGTTGACTTCATGAGATGGATGCTGATTGCCGAGTTGATGGGGGCTAGCGAACCACCTTAATGTGGGTCAACAGCGCCAAAAAGATTCGTATGCCATCTGTGACGTTGGTATCTAGGAGGGTGTTCAAGTAATCCACCAGTGCATGCTGTGCAGAATGGAGATGATAAGTATGAATGAGTACGATCAGCTATTATTACTTGGTTTTGAGCTTTGTTCTGTTGCGTCGTTCTAAGTTAAGCTGTGCAGTTTTAGGGACTTCAGGAGAGGAGGAGGAAGTTCAGCTACAACCACAAAAAGGTTTCTGTCGTGGTAGGCGTGATGGAACTCGCTTTGGATGAAGAGGGCGCCCAGGTGACGGCGGTGACATCGTACGATCCGAGCTTCCCACCAGTTAATATCTTGGACGGGTAAGCGTCTTCTGCCTTTTACTTGACGTGAATCAGTGTCTGAGCTTGTGCTGCTGCGGTGTCTCCAGAGAGCAATTGTCGAAATGGGTGACGACAGGGAGTTTCCCCCAGGAAATCGTGGTTCAGCTTGCTACAACGGCCTCTGTCGTTCGTGCCAAGCTGTGGACACGAAATGTCAAGGAAGTGTCCGTCGAAACCTGCAGCGGTCCGACACCCACGAAATGGGAGAAACTCTTTGCCACCAGTAAGCTGCTTAATACTGTAGTATCTGCTGCTGCTGCTGCTCCTTCTCGAATCACCAGCTAACCTTTATACTTGTGCCCCAGAACTAAAGGAGACCGACGGTGAGATGCAGATAGTGAGCGAGAATGTCAAGCCGACCGACGCGTCCTTCATCAAGTTCAAGATCCTTTCCGGCTGGAACGACTTCGTGATAGTGCATCGGGTCAGCGTGGAAGGCTCCACCTCCCGGCGATAAACGATAAACAGCTCTATATATTCGCTAAAGAAAATGCTTCGCTTTGCTCATGATAGCCCCGTCCAAGTCTACTTTTTGCCGAAGAACGACGTCAGCGACTTCATTCCGGAACGGTCAACATTGGCCAACTTGCTCTTCTTCTTGGCACTACCCACACTGGAAGGTGTCGGGCGCTTGGCCCCGTTCTCTGGGGTCTGACGTCGGTCGAACCGCTTGAACGTGTCCTGCGGTCCACCAGCTGCAGCTTTAGCAACAACCTTCACCTCCACCTCCTTCTCCACCCTGTGTAGGTAGCAGCAACAATCAACATAACGTCACTTAGTAAGTACCAACACAACACTGAAACAGCAACGACGTACTTGAACTCGTTGCAGAGCAGGTCGATCCACTCTTCGGAGAGGTAGTTCCCTACGACATCAATAGCTTCTCGATAGTGACGGCGTGCAGCATCCTTATCCTCCTCTTTCTCCTGCTCCTTCTTCTTCTCCTGCTTTTGTCCTGGCAGATTCACCTGCTCATCGAACGCCGTGGCGTCTGCAGCTTTGGCTGCGGCGTCCTGCTCCAGTTTGGCCAGCACCGCCGCCACTTTCTCCACTTTGGCCCTCAACCAGTTCATCGCCTTCTTCTCGTTGACCTTGACGTACAGATCTTCCACTGTTGCGTCGCCTCCCGCCGTCTGCACGTCGCAGATGGCCTCGATCTCCTCCGCACGCAGCGTCGAGAGCTGCAGCAGCCACGTGTTCCTATCCGTCGCCAGCAGGTCGTAGACCGACGAGAACCGCGCGCGTTGAGGCCACGCGGCGTCCAGCAGCACGAAGAGCGCGTCGAACGGGGAGAAGACCATCACTCCGCCGTCCTGCAGCACGGCGTTGCCCACGAACCAGCTGCGCGCGCCCTCCGCCGGATGCAGGCGCTGCAGCTCCAGCAGCCGCCGCTTGTCCTTGTCCAGAGCCAATTGCCGCGTCCGCGTCGAGCGAGTGTTCCACAGCACGATAGACAGCAAAGGCGCGTCCGTCGCGTCCGACTGAAAGCGCCCCAAGTTGGCGGCGGACGGCAGCGTTGACGGCACCAGCGCGAGCAGTTTGCGGCCCATTTTGTGCCGGAAGATCACCCGCCAAATTGCTTTGAACAGCAATATATGTACAGTCCTCACACTCATAACTTGTGTTGTCAATATACAGGACTATATAATATTAGAGGTCAAATGCCAAGCGAGATTAACTGATCAGGTAAAAAATAGAATATGATAATAGAGGTATTCGTACTGAAGGGTACGACAGTAATTGTCGAAGTTTATTGGGTACACTTCTTTGCGCGGTTTGGATGTAATCAATTGCGAAAAAGGCGGAATGGGGAAGAAAGCTGTGGCTGCTGCGCCCAAGACGCAGCGCTCCATCACGTCGTTTTTCGGCGGAGTTGGAGCGTCGACGCCACCGCCAAAGAAGCGCAAACCTGCAGAAGATGAAGACGACGAGAAACCCACCGAGTCCCCCGCCAGGCCAGTGAAGAAACCCAAAACTGCAGCAAATGAACAGGAACCAGTGAAGGAGAAGAACAAGAGAACAGCCAAGAAACAAGAGAAAGAAGAAGAAGAAAAATACGAAGACGATGAAGAAGAAGAGGAGCAGGTGGAGGAAGAGCCAGAAGATGTAGAGATGCAACACGCAGAAGAAGAAAAAGAAGAAGAAGCAAAAGAAGATGAAGAAGAAGAAGTAGAGGAGGAGGTTGTGAAGAGCACGGCGAAGCGTACGTGGCTCGTCTTTTGCTGGCTGATCCAGTGAGTCTGTGGCTATGGGCTGATGATGTTGTTATTGCTGATGTGTGGTGCAGCTGGCCGTCGTCGTCTGCGGCAAAGCATCGTGGAGGAAGAGGACGATGACAGCGACTTGGATCTGCCCATGGACAAGACGAAGAAAAAGGAGGGGAAGGAAGAGATGATTGACATGACGACGCCGACGTCGACTCCGGAGAAAGCCAAGAGTCCCAAGAAGAAAGAGACCAAGAAGTCGGAGACGCCGGGGAAGGTTAAGAATCTCCAGAAGGAGGAGAAGAAGAAGAAGAAGGTGACGCCGCCTAGTCCAAAGAAAGACGAGAAGGATGAGGAAGAGCAAGATGAGGACGAGATTGAAGAGGTTGAAGAGGCCAAACTGAAGAAAGAAGTTAAAAAGGCCGAAAAGAAGAGAGAAGCGGCGGCATCTGCTGCATCGAAGACTGGTTTCTTCACCCCTGTCTCGAACAAGACGAGCAAGGCCAAATCGACCCCAGCTGATGACAAGAAGGAGGCAAAAAGCAAGGCGAACGCGAAAGACAAAGATGGTGCTATCGAAAAGCAGGAAGAAGAGGACGACGAACCACGGGAGGCTCCGTACTTTGCTCTGGCGCACTTGTTCGCGAAGATTGAAGAGGTTACGGGCCGTCTCGTTATCCAGGACCTGCTGACCACGTTCTTCCGCGATGTCATTCGTCGTTCACCGGATGATCTGTTGGCTTGCATCTACCTTTGTGTATGTGTGGACTTGGCACCGCCTTTCGAGAACCTAAAGATTGGAATTGGTGATGCCATTCTGATGAAAGCTATCGGCGAGGCAACTGGTGCGAATCTCAAGTTCATTAAGGAAATGTACAACAAGGAGGGCGATCTCGGTAAGGTTGCTCAGAATGCGCGATCGAAGCAGAAGACGCTGTCATTCGCGTCTCTCAAACCAGCCTCTTCTAAAGGTAGTGGGCTTACTGTCCAACATGTGTACAGCCAGTTCGTCAAGATCGCTAAGATGACTGGAAACAACTCGCAACAACAGAAGTGCTCTATTATCAAGGGCTTGCTGGTGAAGTGCGAGAAGGAAAAAAAGTCACAAGATAAGGATGCACAGTCTGCTGAAGGGGCCAAGTACATCATTCGTGGACTACAGGGTAAGCTACGAATTGGACTAGCAGAAAAATCGATCCTAATGGGGTTGACGTACGCGTTCATGACGGACAAAGAGTACAAGGACAAAGACAAACAGCAGGAGGCTCTAGTCTTTGTCAAGAAGGCTTTTGCCGAGTGTCCAAGCTACAACGCACTGGTCGCAGCGTTTTACGAAGTTCAGAAGGAGGTTTCTTCCGCTCCTTTTCTTCGCGTGAAGGACTTCGCAAAGGTTGCCGAGAAGTGTGTGCTGACACCAGGCACACCAGTGTCTCCCATGCTTGCACGTCCAACCAAGGCGTACGCGATGGTGTTTGATCGCTTTGAAGGCAAACCTTTCACATGCGAGTACAAGTACGATGGTGAACGTGCACAGATCCACATTCTTCCGAACGGAGAAATGGCCATTTTCTCGCGCAACTTCGAGAACTCTACGGAGCGATTCCCTGATGTCAAATTGGCAATCTCGAACGCTGCCAAGGAAGGCGTTGTCGAGAGTTGTATCGTTGACGCGGAGGTGGTTGCCGTTGATCGTGTTACGAACAAGCGCCTGCCCTTCCAGATTCTCAGTACGCGTTCTCGAAAGGTGCGTCACTAGGTTTCAGTTGGTTATCGTTTGATCTTGTTTAACTCGAATCTTCCTCATGTATCGTAATTGCAGAACGTGAAAGTGGAAGATATCAAGGTTCCTGTGTGTATCTACGCTTTCGACTTGCTGTTCCTCAACGGCGAATCGTTCCTCGGCACTCCGCTGTCGAAACGCCGTGAAAAAATTCGCGAGATGTTTGAAGTGAACCCCGGCAACTTCGAATTCGCGACGTCATTAGATGTAGAGGATGGTGTTGATGTGAAGAATAACGCCGAGGCGATGGAAGAAGCTGTGGACAAGGTCCGCACTTTTTTGGAGGAGGCCGTGCGCGAGAACTGTGAAGGCTTGATGGTGAAGACTCTTGAGAAGGAGGCGACGTATGAGCCAGCCAACCGTTCACACAAGTGGTTGAAGCTGAAGAAGGATTACCTCGACGGCATTGGTGATTCGGCGGACCTGGTTCCGATTGGTGCGTTCCACGGTCGTGGCAAACGCACTGGCGTGTATGGTGCCTATTTGCTGGCATGTTATGACCCGGACACTGAGATGTACCAACCCATTACAAAGCTGGGAACTGGTTTGTCCGATGAAGTACTCAAGAAGTTCTACGACCAACTGAAGGAGAACGTTGTGGACAAGCCTCCCAATGACTATGCTATCGGCGAAGGAATCAAGCCTGACGTTTGGTTCGAGGCGAGTTGTGTGTGGGAAATTCTAGGCGCAGACCTGTCGATCTCGCCGAAGTACACAGCAGCCATCGGTCTAGTGGCCAAGGACAAGGGCATTTCACTGCGCTTCCCTCGCTTCATTCGCATCCGTGACGACAAGGAGACTACGCAGGCGACTAACTCTTCTCAGGTACACTGGAGCTTGTATTGCTATTGCTTACAGACCACGGCTAACTAATGTTTGCTGTTGCTTGTTGTCGAATCCAGATTGCCGATCTGTACCGAGCCCAGGGTCTTACGACTGTAACCAACGGTGAAGAGGATGAAGGTGATGATATGCTTATCTAGGTACACATCGAACTAATCGTGATATCATTGCCAGCGGTAAAACGTAAGAGAGCTGTCAATCTAGCCTACAAGCTATTACTCGCTTCGTTGATATTGTTTCATGTGTTGGTTTTTGAGCAGACTGTTAGCGAAACGCTTTCAAGAAACGTCTCATGTCATGGAAGTTCATGGGTGAGTGGAGCAGCATTTGGCAAGTTGACGCCTAATTATAAAGGGTATGGCTGATCGGACCTACCTATGGGGCGGAAGAAATTCCACGCCGCGCAGAGCTACAGATCACGGTGGACGTCGACGCCACGACCAACAGCGGCTTCTAGTGGAGCTGGAACTGGATGACTCGTTGTATCAAGGCACCCTACGAGCGGGTATCGAACAAAACGCACCACGACATTCGGATGGTGCTTCTGATAGACCGGCTGATGCAGCGAGCACAAGCCACAACCGGCATTTACCGCCTAGCTATGACCAAGACTTCATCGCTGAACCAAAGCCGCGCTCGCAGTCCAGAACCCCGCATGACACGGCGGCCAAGCCACGTACCGAGCGTCAGATGCAGCAGCTTCATGCCAAGCGGCTATCGAGTCCGTACAAGCTGAAGCAGCAGGTGTTAGGCACTCGAAACGATCCGACACCTCGTCGCTATCAGCAACAATCGCCACACAACGAAAGTGCAAGCTCTACACAGCGTGTAATTCGTTCATCTGCTCTACAGCAGTCGCCGGCTCAACTTGTGATCGAGTCAATCAGACAAAACATGCACTTACGCGACCAAGTGATGGCCCATTTACAGCAGGAACTTATGGGAGTGTTACCGTTGCATCGGGCATCTCACGTGGAGAAAAATGTGCCGCAACGAGTGGTGAAGCTGTTGAACAGGATGCGTAGCCTGTCACTTGCAGTAGTGGAAACTGTGGTGTACTTGAGCAGCGAGCTTGGCGACTCGAATGTGGTTGGTGTGAGTGTCGAACACGAAATTCTGGAGCAGGATTTTTACGGGTACTTGCAGCAAATGGCGTCTTCCGACACGGATTTTCTAGCCTGTTCGCCACCACTCCAGCGATTCTTTGAAGACTTCGAGGTGAACCTGACTCGCAACCCTTTCGTGGATGGATTATCCTTGGACTCATCGGAGGTGTTGCTTTGCTCTTGCCACCAAAGCGCATCGTCCCGTGCTTTATTTTGCTCTGCTTCGTCTTCATCGTCGTCCCTCTTGCGATTACTGATGCATAAACTCGAGACATTCGCGCTCCAGGCTCAACGTTACCTCCTGGGCTGGCAAATTTTACCGGTAGAGCGTGTGGCAGCGGCGTTACTGCACTTGATGGATCTTGAGACTCGTTTCAATGCTGTTCGAATGCTTCCGAGGTATCTGCAGTCGCACAACGACAGTAGAAAATACTCCCACCATCAGCTTCATCAACAGCGTGGACAAGAGGACACTTCGTACGGCTATGGTACATTTGAAGATGAAAGGATACAGCGGTTGGATCATCACGATTCTCAAGTGTCTCGTACAGGAGGCTATGACCCAACTCGGGGTGAAATATCTGTAATGGAAGCGTGGGCTGGTTCACCAACATCAAAAATACCAATACCATCCCAGGCTAGACCGCCGTCTTCGAGGGTGTTGACGCCACCATTGCCAAATGAATCAGCCCGGAGTGTTTTAAAGAAAGAGGAAAACTCTCGAACACCATCACTCGCGTCGTCTGTATGGACACAAAACCCAAGACCAAGTGATCTTCTATCTGGGAGGACAGCAGCCATGAATTCGTCTTTGAGTGTTTCTCCTCCACCCTTAAGGAAGATGTCTACTAGAGGTGATTCTGCTGGAAGTGAAGGAACTGCAGGAAATGATGGGGGTGACAATGTGGCTCTTAGTCGCTTAGTGTTGTCATCTCCCATGTTCGATGCAGCGGCAAAAGCAAAGTCGTCCAGCCAGGCGGAACGATCTGCATCAAGAAAAAGAAGCGGAGTTGCAATCGAGAAGTGTGACGATCGTAGCAAAGTCGTCGACGCTGGAATTCAAATGAGCGAGCCGCCCACATCAGTTGCTACTCCAAAAGATGACATTCCTACAACGAAGGGATCGGCAAGAAATACTTCAGCGCGATCAATGCAAGATGAAGCGATCCGGGTTTCTTCTGAAGAGAACTCAGAACCTGAAACTCTTCCTGCTTCACCTCGAGTAGAACGTTTGGTTTTATCACGTGACAGAATCGATGGAGAACCGAGTGAGTTGATCAATGCCGTGGGTACTCCAACCACCGAAGATCACGACGCTTCTTCTGTTGAATACGAGGTGGAAGGCGATGGCGAGGCTGCAACAGGTAACGATGATGGGTATGAATGCGATTTCGAGTACTCATCCAACGACGCACTGTCGAGTATTGCGCTGGCGTTGCAAATGTTGCCAAACTTTTCGTTGTCGAACATGGAATCTACTCTTGTCGATGAAGGTTTGAAGCCTGAAGAAGCAATACCGCCCATTGAGCTGGGGAGAATGGGGTCGAGTAGGACGGAAGAGCACGAGACCGATGATAATGAAAGCACTGTCGTGCCAATCGCGACAGGTACACTGTTGATTGTCAACACATCTCCTGCATCAACCCGTGGATCCACGCAATACGAAGTTGGCATTTCGATGGAGCGTGTTTCGAGCGAACTGGAAAGTGTCGAACAAAGAGCGGAGATGCCCCCACAAGAAGATGATGAATACGCGTACTCATCGAGTACGGCTGTGTCGAACATAGCTATGGCTCTGAGTCTACTGCCAAGTGTATGGAGAGACGACGTATTCTCTGTTCCCGAACAACTACCTGAAGACCAGTCTGAATCTCAATTGGATATCGATTCTCCCAGAATCAGCACCTACCGATCTATCGAAGATGATCAATCTCGACCGGAAGAACCTTGGCAAGCATCGAGCCCACAGATCGAGGAAATGCTGGCACTCTTCTCTCCTTCTGCAATTTATACCAGTATCCCAGAAAGTGCGAATGACCAAGCAATGTATTCGTTACATGCTTCATCTCGTAGCTACAGCTCAGCACCGACCAGCGAGAGAACGGGGAATTCATCCCCTGTTTCATCTCGTAGCGATTTTCCAGCAGTGACCAATGACGACGTGGTGCATTCAATACCTGCTTCATCCCGTAGCAATGTTTCAGCAGCGACGGGTTACCAAGGTGACGATGAAAGTGAACCTTCCGAGTTTAAGAGGATCTTCGCGCTTTGTCGAGACATCCAAGTGGCAGCATATGACATGAGTCATTGGGTCTCTCAGCGCGAGGTCGAAGACCACATTCAGTCCGTAGCGCAGCCGTTCTCGTCGATAATGGGCTACTCGTCTCCCACGACGACAAAAGTTCAGGCTGACAATACCCCCAAGTATTTGGAGCGTGAGTTGAAGATGTTGCGGCGGAACTTCACCTCTTGGAAAGTGGCGTGTGCAGAGCAAAAGCGGGCGAAGCTGGTCGTTCGCGGGTTGGTTGCGACACTGAAGGTCCGACAATTCGTACTTCACCACCGCCATCGACATTTACAAGCTCGGATTGACCAAGAAAATCATCTTCGCTTCCTCGCAGCATCGCTAATTCAACTGAATTGGAGGATTTACCGTCACAACCAAGGAATTGCTAAACGCAAAGCTGGTTTTCGCGCTGTTCACATGGCATTCCATCGTACACTACTCTTCGTAGGAATTTCGCGACGACGGCGTCGCCGTGAATATGCAAAGGAAAAGGTGGTTCGGTGGTGGAGACACCAACGCTTGCGAATCAAAAAGGAAAAACAGCGACAGGAACATCTTGGTCGAGAAAGAGAGAGACGCACAAGGGCTCGGAGGGACATTCAACGGTTTTTGAAAGAAATTCTACTGCGTCGCAAGCTGAAAGCAGCTCAGGAGATGACGAAGAGCATTTTGTTCAAGGAGCAACTGAAGTGGACTAAAGCTAAGCGAGACGAGGAGAGGAGCACGAAACTCAATTTAAAGCATCGTCGTGAACTTATTGCAGACATGAACGCCAGGCTGGCCGACCTCGATCGGCGGTGGAAGGTATCCGAGCAAGAACGACTGCAACTGCTCACACACCACGAGCGTGTTGTACAACAACAGCAGCATACAGTTGAAGTGCGACGAAGAAGACTCGCGGCACTGAAGATCCAAATGTTTTTCAGACTGTGCGTTCTTCACAAGAAGCTGCAGAAAGTTGAAAGTGAGAAGAAACAGTTCGAGACCAAGGTTCAAGAAGAATTACGAAGGAAGGAAGTACGAGGAGTTGAGACGCAGAAGCGTATGGGCAAGACACGCACTCAGGTGCGAGTGCTGGAGCGGAAAGTTGGCCGGATGTCACAACAAGCATTGCAAACGGACGTTCGACACCGCGAAATTGTCCAAGCTCATCAAGAGCGGGAAGGTGCCTCTCAAGAGCGTGCTGCTCGGCTGAAAATTAAGGCTTTTATTCATGCTCGGACGTTGTGCAGTAGGGCAGAGAGTGAACGACGAAAGCTTTTGCTGGAGCAGGCACGTCTGCAAAGTGAGAAGACAGAGATCGAACTCATGTCCAGCGAAGACCAACTTGAGCAACGTCGTACAGCTCTATCGATTGCTTCTACTCTTCAACAGCGCTTGTCCGAGTTGGAAGCGCGATCTGAGGAGCTACTAACAGCCAAACATCAATTGGCAGCGGAGAAGGAACTGGAAGCCCAGCAAGCGGCGGCGGCATTGGAGCACAGCAGAGTCGAAGCCAGGATGCAGCAGATAGCTTCCTGGGTTTCAGGGCAGATGCAGCTATCAAAACTCAAGAAAGAACAAGATGCAATCCGTGCTTCGGCAGCACATGCTATGGAGGAGGAAAAACGAAGACAACGTACCGAGATCGAAGCGAAGATGCGCGAAGTTTCGTCGATAAAGGCATCAGCCTTCATGCACCAACGCATGAGCCAACAGCGTAACAAGAAAACTGTGGAAATGATACGGATACAACAGCAAGAGAAGTCAGCGCAGGAGAAGGTTGTTGCAGGGCGCACACGAGCGCAATTAGTGCAGATCATTATCGACGTCAAACTTTTGACTGAGCGCGAGGGCAACAGAGGCATCACCCAGGGCCTTGACGGTGTGGCGCGGTTTTACAAAGCGCAGAAGCATAAATTTGCGAGGCTGAAGTGTTTTCGGAGTATAAATTGCGCTCGGAAGATTCAACGAGGTTGGCGTCGATGGATGCACCAGCTGAGAATCAAACGCACTCAAGCATTGGCACTTGCTCAGCTTGAAGAAGCAAAGCGGCGTCAAGCACTAGCACGGAGACTACAGGTTTGGTGGCGAAAATGGGTTCAAGAGCAGCAACGGCGACACGAACAACAACTTGTCTTTAATGCACGTTTAGAAGAGATTCGAGTCCGGGTGAACGTGAGGAAAATTCAGGGTGCATGGCGGCGTTGGGTCAAATGTGAGAATGAGCGAAGGCAACAGCAACGCTTGGTGTTTGAGGCACACTTGGAAGGAATACGACTGCAAGCTAATGCACGTAGAATCCAAGGAACATGGAGACGATGGGTGCAACGTGAGCGAGAACGCAGGAACCAACAACAGCTTGCGTTTGATGCGCATCTGGAAGCGATACGAATTCGAGCCACTGTGCGTAAGATTCAGAGAGTGTGGCGACGCTGGATTCGATGCGAGCAAGAACGACGAAATCAGCAGCAACTCGCGTTTGATGCACATCTCGAATCGATACGAGTCCGAGCAACTGTACGCAAAATTCAGAGTGTGTGGAGACGATGGGTCAAATGCAACCAAGAACGACGAGAGAGAAGGCGTATTCATGAGCTTGAATTTTCATGCACTCTCCACATACAGAGATGGTGGAGGAAATGGCAGCAGGAGCAGCGAGACAAGGCTGAACGAATCCGAATGTTGCGTAATGCAAGCGCTCAAGTGGTACAAAGGAAGTGGAAGAGGTGGCGACAATGGCAATTAGCTGAAAAAGAGAAGCAACGCCTTCGAATTGAACGAGAGAGTTGTGCTAGGAAGCTTCAAAAGCTTTGGCGTCAGTGGTGTTGGTGGAAGCGAAGCCGAGAGCTAAGCGCAAAGAGAATTCAAGAGCGGTGGGAGAAGTGGCAGAAGGAGAAGATGGAAGCAGAGCGTGTGCGAAAAACTCAAATGATGGCAGCCTTACGTATACAGCGGAATTGGCGTCAGTGGCAGTGTAAACGACGGTATGAAATGGAGAAGACACGAAAGCGCATTAGACAAGAGATAGGCTCGGCGATGATACACGATGCTTGTTGTCACTGGTGGCAGCGAAAGCAAAAGGTAAGAAATGAGATTCGCGCCGTCGAGCGGATTCAAAGACGATGGCGCCAGCGATCACTAGAGAAGACGGGAAGAGAATGCCAAGAAAACGAACAGCGTGCGATTGCATTGAAAATTCAGCAGAATTGGACAGGGAAGCGCTTCAGACGCAACAAGGACGACGTTGCACGTAAACGATGTCTTGGAGCTCAACGAATTCAGAGGAAGTGGCGTCGATGGCATCACCGCAAGGAAGTTCTACAAGCTAGAAAGCGTGCACAAGTAGACCAGCACATGAGCGCAATGTTGCTTCAGCGAGCACGGAAGAAATGGCACGTAGCGCAACGTGAAAGAACTCAACTGAACCCGGAGCAAGAGCGCAGAGCTGCAGCTGTATTGGTCATCCAAACCCAATGGCAAAAGACCCGACAGTGTGAGCTTGAGAAGCGTCTCGTGCAAACTCAAAACGCGTCCTCGGTGAAAATTCAGCGGAACTGGGGAAAACGACAACATCGACGCAGAATGGAGCAGGGACAAGTACAGCACGAGCAGCACATGGCTGCGCTCAAGATCCAAACACTGTGGCTCAAGTGGTATCATGGACAGCAAGAAGAACTCGAAAGGGAACGCATTCGACAGGAACAATACGAAAGCTCTGTTAAAATTCAACGGAACTGGGGAATTTCACACCAGCGACGAAGAGTGACTCAGGAACGTCTTCGGCACAAGCAAAACATAAACGCACTGAAGATACAAAAGCACTGGAGGAGGTGGTGGCATCTTCGTCTTGAACAACGGAATAGGAGCAAGACTGAAGACGCTAAACCCCGGAAACCTCGTAGTAGCTTGACAGAGAAACTCAGGCCTGACGCAGAACGGCTTCAACGAGATGAACACGAGCGTCAGGAACAAGTAGATGTCATCACACAGCGATCCTACGGTCGACGCATCGCCGGCGCGGTCAAACGATACCTTAAAACTCGGCGGGAGGCGAGTGCAGCGACTAAAATCGAGGCGATCTGGAAAGGAACGTTGTACCGGACGCACTACTTGGATGCCTTGGGAGCAAAACGCGCTGAAGAAGCTCGACAATATCGACTCCTGGTATCGGTACTCGCAACGAAAGTGCAGCTTTGTTGGCGGCGATGGCACAAAGGTGTACGACAGGTTAAACGTGCAGTTGTCAAGGACGATGAGCTTCGTTTGATCCAGGAGGCAAAAGCTCTCGAACGCAAGGTGCTTGCTGCTAGACGCGCGTTGGCTGCGAAACGAATTCAAAGAGCTCTTGCTTCTCGAAGGAAATTGATTGCTACTAAAGGTGTTTCACATAGAGAAGTTGTTCAGAAGGAAGAGGTGCTTGAGCACGAAGAGCTGAGTGACAAAGCGAGTGAAGAAGAACCCGTAGACCAACCTCAAAATGAAGAGCCTGCAGGAAATCTTCAAGAACCAGCGGAAGCACCAGTAGACCAGCCTGGCGACTTACAAGAAGTATCAAAGGAGGATTTGGCTCGTACTACCGTGGAGATGACTGTCGAAGACTGGAGTCACAGAGAGTTGCCTCACATTTTAACGCGCAGTATGAACCAGGTCTTGTTCTGCCATGAGGCGGCAAATGTACTCCAAAGGCGTGTTCGGGAGTATCAGAGACGGCAGCAGATGAATTTCTACTTCCAATGTTCGTTTGCTGCTATCTCAGCACGGGACCCGGGATATTTAGACGGAAAGATGCACATCGAGCACTTCCACTTTTACTTCAAGAGAGCAAGTGGCTGGCTGGACTGGGACAGATCGAGCTCTGATGGTGATACGAACCAAGCTATCTCTCCACTCCGTCTTCGCCTCGACTCGCAAATGACGCGGAAATTGCTGCAACTGTTTGAACCAAGCGAAGAGTATTTGCCCTCGGAGATTCACCAAGTCCTCCAAGAGATCGCGGCTGATGCATTGCCCATATTTCAGTCTCCAGTTTACTTGAAAGATAATGGCAACGCGAGGTCTGAACTTTGCTATCACGATGTTGAGGAAATGGAGCTACCTCTTCCCGTCAAACTGCTGCGTCAAATGGGACAATATCGTGCTCAAATGCGGCGTCAGCAGCTCTTAGAGGTAGAAGATACCAATTCCGTGGAGGCCTCAGTGTTACTACCGTCTCCAGATGCGAAGTCAGTGCCCTCACCTCCGACTGGAAAGTCTGCCCCGTCGTCTCCCTCGCAGCGAACGAAGAAGGAATTGACAATATTCACCGCAGTAGACAACGCATCGGTGGAAGACGCTATATTCCTCCAGCAACGAGGCGCAGATCTAGGAGCACTGGAGCCGAAGACCCAGCGCAATGCACTCCACATGCTGTCGTTTTCCAAAGAAAATTACCGATCCCGAGCTGAAATGCTGGAGTTTCTGCTCCGTTGTGACGCGAAATTGAACGTCAATGCTGTCGACTGCAACGGCGATACGCCGCTGATGCTGTACGCATCACTTGGTCATC
Organism: Phytophthora podocarpi; assembly: GCA_001314375.1. Classification (NCBI taxonomy): domain Eukaryota; phylum Oomycota; class Peronosporomycetes; order Peronosporales; family Peronosporaceae; genus Phytophthora; species Phytophthora podocarpi. Next base: position 35,118 of record LGSN01000156.1, on the reverse strand, counting down.
TCGACTTCATGCAGAAGCTGCTCGAACACGAAGCTGATATTCTAAAGACAAACAACAGAGGGCAGAACGTTCTGCATCGAGCTTGCGAGGAAGACCAAGTGGAGATCTGTGGATTCTTGCAGCAGTTGATGATGAAAGACTCGATCGCGGAGGACGTTGTTCCGGTCGAAACGATCTCGAAACTAGCACCAGCAGAGCTCTCGCTTCACACGCCGGACAGTACGGGGCGATATCCACTGCTTTGCCTTGTTGACAAAGGGTTTGTCGAGTGCGCGAAGCAATTGGTGGTTCCTACCGAAGCGAATGACGAATGGAATCGCGTTCTCCAAGCTCAAGGTGATCCACAAGGTCGAACAGCTCTGCACCTTGCCGTACTAGCGCACGATGCAGCTATGACAGCTTTCTTATTGACTCCTGGAGGGGGTTCAAACGTCAACGCTTCTGACGACCTGCATCGATCTCCACTGCACTATGCAGTGGAATCACCGGCTGCACTTCCGATCATTTCTCGATTGGTTCAACATGGAGCGAACGTGAATGTAGCGGATGAGAGAGGTGACACCCCACTGCATTGGGCAGCCTTTTCAGGTCGTGCTGCTGTGGCACAGAATTTGATGGCGCTCGGAGCAGACCCCAGACTCGCCAACACCGACTGGGAGACCCCCGCGCAGATCGCTGCAGCGTATGGCCAACTGGATTGCATGCGACTGCTGCTTCAGTCACAACGTCGGTATGGAGCTACCTCCACAGGCGAACCGAAAGACCAACAGCAGCAACCTGGACTAAATCGTCCAGCCAGTGAGAAGACAGCGCTGCAAAGGCTGGAGGAAGCTGTGAACCATCTCCACCAAAGGCAAGCTTCAGCCCACTCGTGTCACGCTGGTGATCAGGATACCGATCTAAACACCAATGGTGCAAACAGTGAGCACGAAGCATCCCTAGCTGAGCAATCACACGGAGGCTACTGGGAGGAACTGCACCAAGACGTGCAGCTCGTGGAAGAGAGCGGGCAGTTCTCGTCAGAGGACGAAGACGATTTGCTCTTCGGATACGACGACAACGACCTAAGCTTCTAGCAGCAGCAACACATTCACATGTCAATGAAGAGAGCGACAACACCATCGCGGAGATCAGGGAATGCTGTACTCCAATATGTCGCCTTACCAACTACCGGTAAGTTAGGATCAGCAGCCAAGCCGGGCAAGTCGGTTGTATAATGCGCTTGTTGGGCCAGGGTGATTTTCCAGACGCCGAAGAAGAATTGTCTCGCTTCCATCCTTGTATTTTACTGTTGTTGCACACGTCGCGTTGCGCACTGAATGGTGTTCTTCAGCAGCATCGCTACAGTCATAGGGCCGATGCCTCCAGGCACAGGAGTGATGGCATGTGCGACTTTCACGGCCGCATCGAAGTCCACGTCGCCCACCAGACGATATCCGCTCTTCTTGGACGCGTCCTCCACAGGGTTAATACCCACATCGATCACCGTCGCACCAGGCTTGATCCAGTCTCCTTGCACGAAGCGCGCGCGTCCAATAGCCGCAATGACGATGTCGGCCTCCAGTACACGCGCCTTAAGGTCTTGAGTCCGCGAATGACACATGGTGACCGTGGCGTTGCGCTGCAGACACAGCAACGACACCGGCAGCCCAACGACTTGGCTGCGCCCGAGCACCACCACGTGCTTGCCTTCCAACGGGATCTTGTAGTGGTCCAGCAGCTCGAGACAGCCGGCAGGTGTGCAGGGCAGAGCGAACGAGGCTTCTCCGTGCTGAGACGGGGCCTTCTTGGTCGCGAACTGGAACAGCTTCGCGTGGTTCTCCGGGTGCAGCCCGTCCACGTCCTTCTTGGGGTCAATGGTGGCTAGCACAGCGTCTTGGTCGCAGAAGGAGGGTAGTGGCAGCTGCACGATGATGCCGTCCACGTCCGCTCGCTCGTTGAGCTCCTGAATCGTCGTCAGCAGTTGGCTGGTCACTTTATCCTCAGGTTTCTTGTTGTTGTCGTCTTGGTCCAATGAGATGCGCGTTGTCCACGACTCGATGCTTGCAGCAGCGCACGCTTTTACCTTCATCCGGACGTACGTGGCCGAGTCTTTGTTGGAGCCCACGACCACCACCGCCAGCCCCACGGGACGCCCGTAGCGCTCCAAGAAGGCGCCGCACTGCGGCTTTAACTGCTGCGTGCGGATCACTTCACTCGTGGCCTTGCCGTCCAGCAGCAGAGCCGTCTTAGAGCCATGCGCCGTCATAGTCTTTGAGTCTTACACTTGAATCCAGTCTGGCGTTGCGCAGATTGCGAAATGATCGTCATCGTCGACGTCGACAACTGGATTCGCATTCAACTTGTTGATTGTCCAATTCGATATTCAACTACTCATCGGTTTATAAAGGTGCACATGCTTCCTCGCATTCGGATTGGTTAAATATCTGCAAGGGGGTGAGTTTAAAAATAGTCACTTTTACACTTCGATCGCCATCGAAAAATGCTGCTGGAGCTGGGACGCTTCGTGTTCCTGGCGCTGACGGATGCGGCCATGCTGCCGGCGCTGGACGTGATGAAGCGCAACCGGCGCCACTTCGAGCTGTTCGTGGGCGTGCTGCAGCTGGTCATTGCCTTCTGCTTCAATGCCGCCGAGGCCTTCGACACGCAGCTGTTCCTCAAGGAGGACGAGTGGCACTTCATCTCGGACGTGCTGTCCATCGCCTACTTCCTGCTGCTCTGTGTGCACCTCATGGGCTTCAAGGACGAGAACCGCAACATTGTACTGCGCTACGTGGCGTTCGCAGGCGCCTGGCTCTTCAAGACCAAGGACGGATGGGACTCGACGCTCTACGAGGGGCTGCTCGTGGTCTGCTACCTGCTCGGAGTCGCCTACCGTCGGCTCTTGACGCCGAGCAACAACATTTCTCCTTTGAACAAGCAGAACGCGGTGTACGGAGTGGCGTGTCTCGTTGCTGCGACAGTTGTGGGCTCCATTGCCATCTACTTCGACGACGATGAGAACCACGCGGCGTTGGGACTCGCCAAGGGGTTGATGCACATGCTGGGCGGCGCTGCGTTCTACTACGCGTGGCTCTCGGTGCCGTGCATGGACTCCAAGAAGGACGATATCATCCCCACGCACAGCTCGTACGTGTAGACACAGATGCAACTTCATCAAACGCAAAGAGCACTTCATTTCCTCTCCCTCTTCTCTAACTTGGGGAGTTGCTGCTCCGACATGTGAGGAACAAGTCATAGAGCGTCTCGATAGGCTTCACATCGGTCTTTTCAGAGATCTACAGCGTACATGTTCATGTCAGACTTAAGGCGATGAAGATAAGAGACTACAATACAATTACATGGCAGCAGTACCTGTCTTCCATGAGCACGTTCGAAGTACGTCGCGTACAGTGTAAGCAGCACATGCAGCGACGTCAGGAATGTGGTAGTGCAGCCAATAGATTGCTGCAGACACTGACGATAGTCGGGATCTCGCTCAAGTAGGAAAAGCTTGAGCAGCGCGTACGCTTCGTGAATACTTAGCAACTTTGGTGTTTTCTGGCTGTCATCGGCAAACTTTAGACGCTGTGCATTGAGATAGCGCTTGATTTCAGCCTTCTCACCTCTCAGCCGCTCGATGGACCAATTCGGGCAATCCGCCACCCAAGAACCACGACGAGCTTCACCAGCATTATTGTCCTCTTCGTCTTCAGCAGGGTCCTCGGTGTGTTCGTTGTTAGCACTGGTCAGCAGCTGAAGAATCGAGCCTTCGCGACTTTCAGTCGTGGTTGTGTTCTTGGTGGTATCACGTTCACTATCGCTCGAACCCTTCAAGGTACCAGCCTGCTTTTCCCCGGCGTGCTCACGAAACAATGCATTCCGCACGGTTTGCTCCACCAAACGCTCGTAGATGCCCCTGCGCTTCGACATGACCCCTTATTCAGCAAGTTGCCTCTGCACTTGACCAAAAACTCACGCACTGCTTGCTCGATTTAGCTAGAAGCGGTCAACGGTCGTGAACCGAAAGATCTGCAGTAGATACAACCAAGCGTGAGTTCCTCCAGCATGTCCAAGACCCAAAAGAAGGACGACGTAGCCGTGGGCGGTCTACGAATCGTGTACCAGGACACGTCCAAGGAACTCGAAGAGCTTATCCTCACGAGCGCCACAAACGCGCTCAAAGCGCTGTACAAGGGCGAGAAGAACCACTTCACAGAGGTTGCGCAGCAGATCAAGCACGACATTGAGGAGACCCAAGAAGGCGCGTGGCACGTCATCGTGGGCAAATCTTTCGGGTCCTTCGTCTCGCATGAAGTCAAAAAGTAAGCGCAACCTTGGCCCTTAAACGACGTTTGCGCTTGAATCCTTGTGAATTGTTCGCTTACCTCATTGTGCTTGACCACCTGCAGGATGCTGTACTTCTTCGTGGGTCAGATTGGTTTCCTCGTCTATCGGCATGGTTGACACAGCTGCTCATTCTGCATTGAGTGCCTCGTTAAATAATCAGTTTGCCTACATCCTGTGCTCCATTTCTTGACCACAGTTGCTTTTGAGGCTCCGTCGCTGTGGCTGTTGCTTGAATCAGTCCACATGACTCCATTGTGCAGCAATCCTTCGGCCTACAAAAACTATCCATATGGCTGAAATTGCTGTCGTTGTTGTTGCTGCTGCTGTTGACGCTGTACCTCCACACTCCGTTGAAATGCGTGCTTCAGTGCTTCACGGAGGTGGCAACTGAACTGCACAATTCGCACAAATTCCACCTCGCGATCTTTCTTGAGTTTCTTGATGCTCTTCTCGTGCATCTGTATATTGGCGCTGGTGGTTCGGATGAGCGTATTCTCCCAGCTGGAGTTTACTTCGTTAGACTGGGTAAGTGTCTCACTCAGCTGCTGATTCAGCTCAATGAGCTCCGTCTTGTGCTGATTGATCTCGTTCGATAATTGCAGACACTTACGATGGCTTATCATGGGGACTTGCGGCACATCGCCGAGTTCAGTCAGGCGTAGAAGACGCACAGAAGCCATGATATCGTTGGACTGGATAATCATCGCGATAAGAAGCTTGTCGCGTCGCCTTCTTGCTGCTTCTAGTACAGGCTGCAGTTTGCTCAGCAAGGCCATTATGGGTCCAGCATTGTACGGTCCATGGCACGTTGCAACTGCTATCTGCCTGGTTAAGTGCTCACTTTGCAGCTCCATATTTGCTACGTTCTGGTTCACCTCATGATAGCGGTCCACCAATGAGTCAACCAGCGCGTTCTCCGCAAAGACGGCACCACCGAGGGGTAGAAGATTGATGGGATTGGATGTGCTAGCCAAATCTGTGCTGATGGCAGATGTTGTCGACCACACTCCGCTTGATGTGTTCACAGTGGTCGGCATGGAGCTTGGTGTTACCTCCATCATCCCATTGCTCATAACACTCGTCGCGAAGGCCGTGCTGCTGCTTCCATTTCCCATTGATGACGAAGCTCCGAACTGAGGCGCACTGTTATTCCACTGCAAACTCCCCACATTCGTGTTGATGTTGACAGTGTTGGCGCCGTTCAACATTGAAAATGCCGTTTCGGTAAACTCCTGGGGGAACGGAATAGGCTGTATCGTCGAGTTTTGAGTGACTGGAGCCTGAAAGTAGATGTTGGCAGAAGCAGCCTGCTGTGGTTGAATGTACACTTCACTGGGACGAGTATCCTCTGTCCCTGTACTGCTGCCGTTTTGATGGTTCACCGTAACCTGTTGCTCGGAAGTTCCATTGCCAAGCGATGAATCAGCTTGCACGTTATTGATCGTTGCTTCATTTTCATCGTCGTCGTCGTCATCAATAACGATCACTTCAATATCGCGTTTCCGCTTTCCATTGATGCTGCCACCACCAGTAGTGCCATTTGGTGGATGTTTTCGCGCTGCAACCATTTGAAGAATCACATTCTGGAAATTCCGAGACCAGTGAGACTTTGCTAGGCAGGTTCCGGGTGCATCTGCCAACGATAAAGCAAATGAAATATGTGTGTAAGCTCAAGTGATCCACACAACAAATACAAATATTGCCGACAGCATGGAGGGCCTCTTGGTAATAAAAAAATATACGAACCTTCTGTAGCAAGTTTGCGGTGGTTCTTAGTAACGGGCACGCTGTGAATCTGCTCGAAGCACTCTCTGCAAAACTTCAAGTCGCACTCTGCACACCAATACGCTGTCCGTTCGAGTTGACACTGCTGACAAACTGCAGCATCACACAAGAAAAACGAATTAATCAATTGATTTCTCCGCGATGAATGTCCCATCAGAAACTCACTTGAGGCCGAAAGTCGACGATGTTTCCGTGCTCCCTCTGACGAATGAGTGGATTTCCAGCATAGTGAACAGAGCGGACGGTCGGACAAAATGCAGCCTTCTTGCTTGCACTGGGCTTCTGCCTTTTGGTCCACTTTGCCGCGTTCGCACAGTACACACCGCGGCAACATCAGCTCTGCACACACAAAACCCACAGTCCCTCATCAGTCACAGAATCAATCAATCACCCATGGATTTATCCACAACAAATAGCGTACGTTTGATCTGCTCTCGGTTGTGCGTTTTGAAGTTGTGCAGCACCATCGGCAGGACGTCGAACCATATTTTAGCCTTCTTCTTGGCCGCAACAGCCTGCAGGTCTGTAGCAGCACTGGCAGAAGAGCTCTCCTGTCCTGTCCCTGTTGTCTGACCTGTCGTCGAGCCGACCTGTTCCTCCCCCTGACCTGCCGCCGAGTCGCCCTGTTCCTCCTGTTGACCTGCAGCCTCGTTTCCACTTCCAGTAGCAGCTGTCGACGCTGCATTTTGGTCTCTGTTACCGTTATTTTGCGTCTCAGCCCCGCCTTTCTCGCTCTCTGTGGGAGTCGGCTCTCCGTCGCTCGCGGATCTCTCGGAGGAGGCCGTTTCTGGCGTCGTTGGCGGATCTCGACTGCTGGAAGGTTCTTTATGTCCATGTTGCGCCACGGACGCCGCTGTTAGACGCGCAGGAGACCCACCAGGAGTCGTATCTGTCGTCGACTGGAGAGAGACAGAAGACGTCGCTTGTGAGGCCTGTACGGGGGCTGCAGGAGCCGCAGCGACGAGCTCCGCGTTGTCCGGCAGAGAAGAAGCCTCTTTCACGTCCATCGGGGGAGGAGACACGAGCGCAACGACCCCTGAAGCCCCCGCAGCGACCGAGAGCGGCGCTCTTTCTTCCATCCTTTGCGCCAGCTATTAATGACTTGGCAATACAAAAAGAACTGCTCCTGCGAAACACCAGCTCACAAAATATACATCTACACAAACTGAAGCGAACGATACTAAAACCTAGTCAAATATAGTCCGATCTTTTTTGCCACAAATAAATGCCATTTCGGATCTTACAAGCTGGTCAACATGGCAGTCAACGCGAAAGCTTTGGCAGCGGAAGTCGCCGAGCTGCAGACGCTGCTGGCGCAGACCAAGACGGCCGGTAACCGCCGCGACCTCGAGCATCTGTTGCAGCGTAAGCAGAAGGCGCTGGAGGCTGCCGAACCGCAGCAACAAGAGGTGGAGACGCCAGCGGCCCCAGTCAAGGTGGCGGCCCGCCCTGTCGTCAGCGACCCCACGACGTTCACGGAGATCAGTCGCTTCGGCTGGGAGGACGACGGCTACGGCAAGGAAAAGGTGGCGGTCTACGTCATGTCGGGCATCGACGGCGTGGGCAACTTGCCCAAGGAGAACGTGACCTGCCACTTCACCAAGACGTCGTTCGACCTGAAGGTGGTGCAGTGGCATGCAGCTATTACTGGTAATAGATGATAAATAGCTGACATGGTGTGCTGCTGTTGTTGTTGTAGATTATTGGACTGGAGAACAAGAACTACCGGTAGGTGCAGATCCAAGTGGTAAAGGGAGTTGAAGGAAACGATGGACTGACGGACGTGGCTGTTGCTGGCTTGCAGGCTGTTCAAGCAGCACTTGGAGAAGGAGATTGACCCGGCCAAGAGCTCGTTCCGCGTCAAAAAGAACCGCGTCACGATCTCACTGCACAAGACGGACAAAGACAACACGTGGATGAACCTCACGGCCAAGAACCCGCTCAAGGGCAGCAAGCCCGACACGAGCGACCCGAGTGCGGGCATCATGGACATGATGAAGGTGGGTTCACAAATCTTATGGTAGCAGGGCTGGATCTTGGAGAAAATCTCGAAGACTAACGCTTGTTGTGCTTCTTCTGCCCTAGAACATGTACGACGATGGCGACGACGAGATGAAGCGCACCATTGCCAAGGCGTGGAGCGAGAGTCGCGAGAAGACGGGAGCTGCTAGCCCCTTCTAAGTGAGCAACGTAAGGGCAACGCCTGATGGGGTCAACTTTCGATGCATTGCGGACACCATTAATTATGCTCTAACATGCAGGCTCGAAGTTGTTACATTTACTCATCCTCGACGCGGATCTCCTCGATATCGTCGCCACGGGTAACGACGGTGACCTCGTGGCTCTCTAGTGCCTTCTTGATGCGTTTGTACTCTGCACTCTTCTTCTTCACCTGGAAACTCTCATTGGTCTCTCCTGTTTCCACCTGCATGAGTGACAGGAATCTGTCCTCGTCGATGTCCATGACACTCCACTCAATGCTCGGATCAGCAGCCACCTCGCCAGCTATCGCCGCGTCCGGGTCTCCGCCAACAATTGCAATGAGGTCGTTGTACCACTTGAGCAGTCGTTTCTTCTGCTTGGTGCCAACGACATTGAACGGCATTGCCAGTCCGTCTTTCACCGTCTGGAACGTGGCTTCTGCTACTGGTAGCATTGCGCCTCCCTGCCCACGTAGTGCCCCACACAGTCAACGAGCTTTTGCTGCGCCGCGTCGCTGAAGCGCTGGCTTTGGTTGCGCTGCAGGAAGCGACTCATGGTACGCAGCTCCTTGAAGATCTTGCCCTGCGTTTGCTCTATCCTAGCGGCGGCGTCTGGACTGGAGACAGCAGCCACCAGCGCCTGGCCATCTTGACGCACCTCGAGTCCATCGTGACACGGATATACCACGATTCCGTTTAAGTCCGAACGGCTTATGACTGGGAGTTTATATGGATCAATTCTGAACAAGCGTCGACCATGAGCACAGAGGAAGACCTGTACGGAGACTTGGACACGTCCACCAGCGCCTTAGAGAAGAAGGAGGCGCTGGACCTCAAAACACAGGTCGAGAAGGAGAACGCACGACTACGAGATGAACTGGCGCAGTTGCAGGAGCAGAACCGACTGCTGGGTGCCGCCCACAAACAACTGGAGTCCAACATCTCCACACTCTTCGCCACGGCGCAATTGGAACTCGGCCGCAAGGACAAGGAGATCCAACGACTGCGTAGTCAGTCAATTGGAAAGTCGAGAACCAGCACCTAGAGGATGATGAAGGACGCAGTAGGAACATGACATGAAGGGTATTTACTAAACCATTTTTCTTGTTTTCTTGTTTGGTTGTCTCGATTCTCGCTTCATAGCATAAATAAAAACAGCCGCGTGTGTATGGGTTCGTCATCGTTTCGGAGCGCTCGTTCGCTGCCGTCGAATGCCTATCGCATCAACTGTTGGCTGTTTGTTCGTACGAACTCGTCTCCGTCTCTCTTGGTTTCGCTTCGCGATCTGGATGCTGCTCTGCTCCCACCGCTCCGCATGATCTTCTTCTTGACTTTTTTGACACTCGATCTGTCTATACCCGGACGAGGAGACGCAAGTCGACCCGCTCAATCGCTTGTCTATCAGCCGATATGAGGAGTAGCAGCGCTGCACAACTCCTACCGGTGACAGCACGCGTGGGTCGGGAACTCGCTAGACATGTACATGGATACGTAACTTCTTCGATGAGGTAGGCGTCACAGACATCACCAGCTTCAAGAGCAGAACTATTGTCGTGATAGTAGCCGCAACATCGCCGATTTAGGCATCGTGCGGCGACGCGTTGGTTGGTCCAACCACGACCTCCTCCGGATCTGCCACTGGAATGTCCGCTGGTTTGTCTCCACCAGCGTTTTTCAGTTGCTGCAGCAGTGTGTCAAGACAGCTGACGTCGTATTCGTCCAGCAGTGACGTCTCAAAATCCTCGAGTTTCTTCATTACTGCCTGCTAATACGCAGCCCAACAAAAGACACACCATTACACTACTATCCACGAGGCAAACACTAATGCAAACAAACAAAATCACAGGACGCGTTACAGTACCTGCTCTCCGTCAGAGAAGTTGTAGTGGTCGGATTCGGGCAGCAAAGGGAGCTCTTCGTCCAAAAATGCCAATTGGTTGTTTGCATCCGCTGACGAGTCAGCTGAAGTACCATTCGAAGCGGCTGCATTGCCACTTGGTGACTGGCTTCCGTTTCTCGCAGCAGGCGTGCTTAAGGTCGGTGTCGATACGGTCGGCGTCGATATCGTTGCTGTTGGCGCTGTTACAGTCGGTGTCGATACAGTCGGCGCAGATACAGTCGAAGCTGTGTCTACTCCATTTGTGAGGAATCCACCCAGCGTTGGGTCCATGTTGGGTGCACTGTTGTTAACCGCATTGATCGGCGAGAAGATGCTCAGCACGTTGTTCTGTCCTTCGTCTGGGTGTGCCACGGGGAACGTGCTAGACGGAACAGTCATGGCAAACGGGTTGGATTCATCCACCGAGTTGGGCACTTCGACAACTGAAGATGGCTCTATATCTGACAAAATAGCGAGTTAGCTGACTCTTGCAAATACGTCGATCACATCGCAAAACACTGACAAGCGTACCTAGTTTATATGGAGCATCCTCCGCCGTGAGCACCTCGCCAATATCTGACGGCACTTCAACAAATTTCCGTTTTCGCGAGCCTGGCGTTGCAGCTGCAACATTGGCGGATGATCCGGGCAACATTGGCGGCTCATCCATCGCCAAGAAGCGCAGTACGTCTCGGAACTCCTTCGGCCCAAGCATACTGCTGTTGGTGTAGCTACCAATAGGTCAATGAAAAGATCGAAGCCGACACGAAGCAGACACGAATTGAAAATACCACACAGCAGCAAAAAATGGTTAGTCACACATCGAATACTCAGGTTTGCAGCATGCCCACGACACTTACTCTTCGCTGATTACAGCGCCAGTAGCGTCGTTGCTGGGCAGTTTGGGGAGGTTCTGCTGCTTTCCGCGGTAGATCTGGAACAGGATCCACATGATCTTCTTCATCTTCTCCTGCATGACCAACTGCTTGTCCTTCGCCGACTCCAGGTGCTTCCACAACTTCAGGTTGTCGCTCCGCACAATCTGTCATCACAGTAGCAAAATAGCAGCACAAATGTCAGTCTTCCGTCGTTGTATCGCAACTGAACTGTGTACAGCCAATCGCCCGTACCGCGTTGTCTATCTCCACCTCCCGCAGACGCTTCTCCATGGCATCGCTACGTTGACGCAGCTCCTTCATCTCACGCAGCAGCGTGTCGGAAATCTCCCGATGCGCATCAAGTCGCGAGTTCTGTTCGTAGTATCCACACAAAAACAAATAAGTAAGAACCTTCTCAACACACTCTCTAATCGTCCGACTGCGTAGCCACCTGGATGGACGTGCTGACGAGCTGCTGGTTGTGGTGGTTGCTGCTGGAGACCTTGCGTTTGATATGGTGTAGCAGGTCGGGCCGGCCACGCTTAAAGTACGGGTGCTGGAACTCCAGCCGCTTCGAGTCCAGCACCGTCTTGTGGAAGCCGTAGAGGTTGAGCTGGCGCACGAAAGACGGAAAGTTGCGATGCTTAAAGAAGCGCGGCAGCACCATGGCCACGAAGGCCTCGAGCTGCGACACGATGATGGTGTCTCCGGTGGCGTTCCAGCCGCACACGTGCGAGAACTCGGGCATGCTGAAGATCTCGTACGTCTTGGACAGGAACGCGGGCAGCATCGCGTGTTTCCCCTCGGCGTTCGTGGGCGTGGGGGCCTTACCCCTGGGCGCTGCATTGGGCAGCGCTGGCACCGTCTTCGCTGCATTGGGCAGCGCTGGCACCGTCTTCGCTGCATCTGTGAGGCCTGTGGGTGCCGGCACGGCGACTTCCTTCTTGGCCACTCGAATGCGCTTGGCCATGACCTTTATAGCCTGTTTTTCTGCTGTTCTACTGATCTGTTGAGAGGCGCGAGAGGATCGGCGTCTAGATGAGTAGGTTGTGCGTCTGCTGCGGTGGGTCCTGTTGTCTGGAGCTCTGTCAGGGGTCTGTGAGAGCCGGCGGCGTGTGCAACGTGTGCACTCTTCCTTGGCCCGTGTTCTTCCTTCTGAAGATGACGTTGAGGCGTTCAGTTGATTGGTTGACCGACCGCCTTTTGTATGCTGGAAAATGTATCTCGAGGTTAGTTAGATTGCAATCATCCAGTATTGCGAAGTTCCGGCAGCTTCGTGCAGACGGGCCCGTCCACTGCGATTGGCTATAAATATTCCGCCAATCGTTTTTTGTCGTCCTTTGATGCGTGTTTACCAGCCAGGAACTCGTCTGGTGGCTGATGCCGGCAAGGCCATAAGAACGCTCAGCTTGATGATCGACGAACTTCACGCGTACATGTACAGCGAGCATTGAAAAAAACCAATGCCTTTGATACAGCGCTTGCGTAAACGACTCAAAAGCCAGTCTTCCGCTTGTATCGGATGGGAGGGACTTGAAGCCAGCTGCTTTTAAAATCTTCCAATCCGATACCATGACCTACTATCGGTTTTGGCGAGTACAATACACCGACGATTATTTTTCATCAAATTGCCGGCTTGAATATTTGCACATCGAAGAGCTGCAACGTATTACAACAACAACCAACGTACTGCATGTGCAAGGTTTTCAACTGCTTCAAGTATTACGGGAAATAGATAACTGAGCAGGAAGGTGGGGGGCACGATCAGCAGCAGATTGTGCGTTACGCACAACCGGGACTCATATTCATCCTTGGTACCCATGGATATATCCATGTATTAATAGCGATCAAATTTTACAGACCCTCCCGAATTCGCTATACTTCATTTAATCTATTTCAGCCGAATCGATGTTCCACCCACATCAGTTTTTGAAATGGCTGCAAGTGCGTCTGGCCCAACGTCGCCACCGCCTCCTTCGTCTCCTTCTAGCGGCAAGTGGCGAGGAGCGGACGCGTATCTGCAATGGTCCAATTCGTACTACACGTGGCGCGTAGCTGGCACTTCTCTGCTGTCTCTGGGCTCGCTGCTGCTGCTCTTCTTCACCAGCAAACAGGGGTTCGTGCTGGACACTTGGCTCGGACTGCAGGCGCTCAACGTGTCGCTGGGACTCGCTGCGCTGCCCTTCGTGTCTCTTTACCGCGTGCGCGTGGTCGATATTCCGAGCGCTGAAGAGGTGACGACGGCGGTGGCCACGACGAGCGAGCAGCTGCTTGGAACACGCTCCGTGAGCTCCTTCTCGCTCTCGCGCTCGGCCTTTGACTCCCCTGGGGTGACGCTGGAACGCACGCTGGCTCTGGCAATTTTCGAGGCTATTGTAGTGGTGCAGACGGTGTCACTCACGTGGATCGTGGTTCTGATGCTGGGAGTCTATTGGGCCTTTGGAGATCTCACGGAGGAAGGAGTGTGGGCCATTTGGACGGACTCCACGTCGTACGTCACGTTGTTAGCAATTCTCACTATTGCACTGCACACGAAGCAGTTTGACCGGCTACGGGCTCATCAGCAACTGCAACTTGGAGCTGGTCTGGAGGAGGATGAATTGATGGCACTGGCACCGACGGCACTGGCGGGAGGAAACGCAGCTGCTGGAGGTGACGTGGAGACGGTTGGCGACAGGAACCCCGCTCCGAGTGGCGTGCATACGCCGACCTTGCAATCGAATCACGTGGACTCGTACTTGACACTGAATCAAGAGCTGCATCCGTGGGCGACGACGCAGAGCACCGTTCGTACGGTGGAGAGACAGCTGCGCGGTGCATTGTATGATGCTGCGGCAGGTGGGAATTGTGCAGCGGTGGAGAAACTGTTGGAGCGTGCTGAGCATGTGCTTGGATCCAAGGTGCAGCTGGATATGCTGCTCAATCGAATGTACACCACGCCAGCGCTAGTCTGCTGGATGGTATCACATCGGACGCACAACCCGCTGCATGTGGCGTGTCGTGCTGGCGACGTGCGCGTTGTCTCGGTGCTGCTTGAGGCAGGTCTGAATCCGAACTTTCTCGACAAAATTTCTGGTGCAACGTTCAATTTGGAGCTGCTGTACGAGTTGTGCCAACTACGAGTGAAGAAAGTGACGCACGTATTGGGAGCTCCCCTGCATGTGGCTGCATTGCACGGTCACACGCAGGTCATTAATCTTCTGGTGAAATTTGGGGCTAACTTGGACATCTTGGCTCGGTCAAGCTTTTTCTCGCGCTCTATGCGTGTCACGCCAATCTTCTTAGCAGACTCAGCCGACGTCGTGGAGTGCCTTATTAGACACCGAGCCAATCTCCTGCTGGTTCCAGGAAGTGGAAACGCCGCCAGTACAACGGTGCTTCAACGCGCACAGCTCTCCGGTCGTCGCGAACTAGCGACAGTGCTTGAGGAGTGGGGTGCTGACGTGGCACTCACTCCTCTACACGAGGCTTCCGCTGCGGGAAACCTTGCTGCTGTGCAACATTTGCTGTCGTGGGGTATCAGCCCGGACATACTAGGCGAATTTCAATGCGGTGTGCACAGCCGTACACCTCTACACTGGGCAGCCGTAATGGGGAGGCAGCGTGTAATTAGTGAGCTTGTGAAACGTGGTGCTGATGTCAATGCTAAGGATAGTCATGGACGAACACCGCTGCACTGGGCAGCACGCCATAACTATGCTGGAGCAATCGAAGAGCTTCTTGCCGTGGATGCAGATTACTTGCAGCTGGATCACGACGGAATGACACCGCTAGCGTTTGCGGTGGATGGTGGTCTTCTGCGAGATGATTGTGTGGAACTCTTTGTCCGTTTTGGGGCGGATATCAATGCAACAGTTCTCAATGAGATAGAGGAGACCCCTCTCCACATCGCGTTGCGACTGGGATACAAAGATACTGCGTTGGCCTTGCTTGTCGAAGGTAAGGCTGATCTGTACGCGCTCAACGGAGAGGGGCGTCGTGCCGTTGAGTGCTGCGCATCGGCTGAGCTTCAATACGCAGTTAAAGTAGCAGGTGGTTGTGTCGACGTTGTGCTCTCCTTTGATCCAGTGTTTCGCGCGTTCGCCGAACGCGTGCGTTGCGGCATTGAGCAAAATTTTATGACTGTGTACATGCGCACCGACCAGAAAGATGCAGTGGGCAGAGAGGGAAGTGGTGCATCAGAAAAATCGTTGGCGGTGATGAAGAATGCTTCTGCAATCGTCTGCATGCTCAGCGACGGGTACGCGCAGAGTATATTGTGTATGGACGAACTCGCCTTTGCCAAACAACACGAGGTTCCTGTGGTGCCGATTTCGTGTGAATCTGTTAAACTGTCTGAGGAATTACAAGTGTTCGTTTTCACGCGGCAGATCGTACCGTTCGGCCAGGCTGTGACCTCGCATCATTCAAAGACGGCAGATTCCAGCGACGATGGTTCCACTTCATCAGACTCGTCAACCGTGGACCACGTCGAGTTTGAGATCGATGAGGATAAATTCCAGGCTAGCCTCAGAAGCCTTATCGACGGTTTACGAGACGAAGTGGAGATGCATCGGCTCGAAGGCGATCGCGATCCGGCTCGATTGACGGTAAGTAAACACCAACCTTTGGGTAGGGCTGCCACTCTGAGACGCCGACGGATGGATGAGATTGTGAACGCTGTAATCGTGCGCGGTAGTGGAAGGAGGAATACGTTTGGAGGAGGACCGACGTTCTCGATCTTTGTTTCGCACGGCGACTGCCACCGCGACTTCGTGACGCGTTTGTGCACAGAGCTTCGGCGTCACCAGTTCCCGTTCGTGGTTGATTCCATGACGAACGTATCCAGCACCAAGGAGCGTATTTTGGCGGCAAAGGACGCAATCCTACAGAGCTCAGTGTTTCTCGTTGTGCTGTCGGAGCGTAGTGTGAAGACAGAGTTGGTTAGTGACCAGTTGGCGTTCGCTGAAGACAAAGGGAAAACGATTGTGCCGATTTATTTTTCCAAGCGACCCCGAGGCGTGGATTCTACCTTGGGCAGACTTTTCGAGCGAGAGGGCCGAGCGTACATCTTTTCAAGCGACATAAGCTATGGGCGTGGATTCGGTGAACTATTGCACGACTTGCGCACAGGTGACAGCGAGGATACTCGTCCGAGTGGTGCTGGTGTTTCGTTGTTGTCGAGTCCAGTTGCACAAGCTGCAGCTCGTCGGCTGTTGCAGAACTCGAACATTTTTAACGGAGGCAGCCAATCACAACAGCCACGCGCCAGCGTTGGTTGATCCAGTTGACGAACCGAGCGGAGATGGAGTAAATTTCACGGCAAAATGTATTTATGGTTGACTGTTCTGTTTCCGAGCATCTTGTGTTTGTGATCGGGTATTTCTAAGATCAGCTGCTGAATGATAAAGCTTGGCTGACGATAAATATCATTCAGATGATGTCGATGGGACACGGATATTTCCTCATTATGCGCGCAACTTCCTTCGAATCGAGCCATCGAGCACCGACGTCGAGAGTATTTCCAGCCCGTTGTCGGTCCACAGCACTCCGCCAACCCCATTCGACAGCCGTTGCCCTCACTAGCCTCTCGGTTCGCCGATACAACCGCTACCGATAGACGACGAACGCTCCATGGACATGCATTGCGAGGTGTGAAAATCAAGCCCCCCACCTCTATATATTACGCACATTTGACTTAAGTACGGCCGCTGAATTTGTGCATGAGCTTGGATCCTTTCGAGACGTTCTTGGGGAAGCGTCCTCCCAGTCGACTGGCCTTCCCCGACTCGGACGAGTCCGTACTCGCTGTAGAGCCCTGCAAAGCAACACACACAAAAACCCCGTCAAAACAAGACCGACAGACCAGCTGCTTTCACGACACAAAGTCTGACCTGCCGTGCTCTCTTAAGATGGTCTTGGGTCATGCTGCCGTGGCGAGAAAGAGCGCCGGGCCCTCCTCTGGCGGACATGGGGCCGTGGTCGTGGTCCCCGCTCTTCTTCCGCTTGAGGCCGTGCTGCTCCTGCTGCCGACGCTTCTTGTGGTCCTCCTGACTCTCCACCAGCGTTGTCTGCCACAGTGAACTCCACACGCGCTTGGCTCTCGCTGCGTCCATCGACTCGTCGTGGAAAAGCGCCAGAATCTCGCGAAAGTCTTTTCTCTTCTTGGGCTTCTGCACTTGGCTGGGGTTCTGCGTCGGCCACTTCTTCTGCTTGAGCTCATCTTCTGGACGCACTTGCGGAGGAGGAGGCGGGGGCAGCGGTGGAGGCAGCGGCGCGTCCGAAGCGGCTTCCGAGTCGTTCCCGTCTTCGTGTGGAGGCGCGGCGTCGGCCGGCGGCGGCACCATGAGCTCCGAACTGCGATTATGCAATTGTGTGTGCACAAATTCCCATTTTACGATTTGGTACAGTACAAATTGCATCCTGCTTCGTGATTGGTCACTCGCGGATCTTCCCGCGTCTCTTGCCGCCACAGGAAAAATTCATCCCTACTGAAGTCAAGATCTAAAGTACCGTAGGGCCCTCCGTTTTTAAACAGGTAAAACTGCGCACATACCGCTGGTGCACAATTGAAGCGGCGTCCCCCTTCCGAACCTCCGCGTCCGTAGTCGCCATGACGATCCTGCGCTTGTCGTCGCTCGCCCGCTCGCGCTCGCTGCTGCAGACGCGTTGCCTGTCCACCCACGGCCACCCGTTCGTGTTCGAGTCGCGCCACGAGTACACGGAGTACCTGCAGACGCACCAGAGCCGCCTGCCCTGGGGCTTCTCGGTGGCCACCACCAAGTTCGACTTTGTCCCGCAGGAAGCGCCCCACCTCCCAGCCAAGATGACCATGACGCTCATCAAGCCCGTGAAGCCCACGCCTCTGTTCGCCGCTGTCTTCACGCAGAACGCCTTCCCCGGAGCGCCGGTGCTCGTGGGGCGCAAGCGGCTGCAGGAGCCCACGCTCGGCGCCATCCTGGTCAACAACAAGATCTCCAACGTCTGTGCCAGTGGCGGCGGCGTGGCCGACGCAGAGGAGGTCTGCGATAACCTGGCCAAGCACTTGAGGCTGGACGGAGGCACGCAGGTGCTGCCCTGCTCCACGGGCGTCATCGGATGGCGCATCCCCGTGGACGCCATGGTGGAGAACCTCCCTAAGCTCGTGAACAACCTGCAGTCCGACTCGGTGCTGCCTGCTGCCGAGGGGATCATGACTACCGGTGAGCTGCAACGTCGAAACCTTTTGTGCTGTTTGTTAAGAGTTTTTGGACTCATGATTGACTGTACCTGTTGTTGACAGATTTGTACCCGAAGGTTCGCTCCATCGACGTGTGCGGCGGCCGCATCGTCGGTATTGCCAAGGGCGCCGGCATGATCGAGCCCAACATGGCTACCATGCTGTCCTACATTCTTACCGGTGGGTGAGCAAGCTGCGTCATTGGGGAGAGGATACTTTTTGGTGGACTGACATTCTTCAACGTCTGATGCAGATCTGTCGATTCCGCGTGACGTGCTGCGTCAGTTGCTGACGGAGGTGGTTGGAGACACGTACAATTCGCTCAGTGTGGACACGGACCAGAGCACGTCAGACACGGTGACGCTCGTGTCGTCGGACCAGATCCCCTTCGACATGAAGCAGCTGGACGAGTTCAAGAAGGCGCTGCACGAGGTGTGCCTCGGACTGAGTGAAGACATTGTGCGCAACGGTGAGGGTGCGCACCACGTCATGCGGGTTAGCGTGGGTGGCGCTTTGTCGAAAGAGATGGCCAAGGGCGTCGGCAAGTCTGTGGTGAACTCGCCTCTGCTCAAGTGTGCAGTGGCTGGCAACGACCCGAACGTGGGCCGTCTTGTCATGGCTGTGGGCAAGTACATGGGCTTGCACCACAAGGATGTGAATATTCAGCGCCGTATGAAGATCCGTATGGGCGGCGTTGTCATCTTTGAAAACGGTGAAATGGTGCTGAACGACGATATCGAGGCTAAGCTTGTGGCACACATGCGCGACGCGATGCTGATTGAGCCCACCCGCGGTGGACTCGACGCCAGCTCGCACAACTTCCCTCCGCACGGAAAGTTTGTTGAGGTATGTACTTGCTTTCGATTCCTATTGGTGTTTAATGAGGTAGCGGTAACTAATGTTGTTTCGTATTCACAGATTGAAATTGATCTGGGTGTTGGATCCGACGAGACTCAGGTGCTGGGCATTGACCTTACGCACGAGTACGTGGCCATTAACGCCGACTACCGCTCGTAGATTAGTCATGAATAATCGTCATGGAGCAAGTCATTCAGCTGCGAGTGGATACGGGAACGCTGCACTACTACTGTTAATAAGGTTGGAAGACTACTGCCCGATTCCTATTCTAATGCACCCGGTGTCTTCCTAGCATTAGACGGATTGTACAAATACGTATTGCTTGTATTCACTATTTGCTGTATTATTGTGCTTAATCTGTTATTCAGCATTGTAGCTCATGGCGGAAGAACCCAGCCATGAGTTGCACTCGGCGCCGCACCTTGTCGTTGTCTGCGAATGCTTGACGTAGAATACCTTCCAGCCGCTCCTTTTCGATGCCACGGAAGTACGATCGGAAGCCATCGCGAGTTTTGAGTTGACCATGTTTCTCTCTCAAGAGCTGGGCGATTTGGTGATCGCTTTCATAGTTTCCAGGACCAAGCGCCAACTTGCGATCTTGCTGTTGCTGACGTGTAGGTGAGTTCTGCTGGTTGCCACTACTGACATTTCTTCCATCCGAGGCACTGATACTTGTGGTTTCCTTCATAGGCTCAGCAGTGCTACGCGGTGACAGACAGCTCTGCTGAAGACTAGTAACACTCAAGATGGCGGTGTCTTCCGCGTCGTACTCCATTTCATCTCGCCACTTTTCAAGCGCATTCAAACTCTCGGCCACGTTGAAGAACGCTGTCTTGGGCACAGGCGTCGGGCTGCCGAACCCGGCTGCTACAGCTGGACACGCGCTTGATCTAAAATGAAGAATTGACACATGCAGAGCACGCAAAGTGTTAACTACTGCGGAGACAGTCACCATGCAGAAGCACACGACACCACACCAAGCGAGCCAGCATAATACTCACGGGATACTTACTCATCGTCGGCGTCACTGTCACTTGAGCCATCGTCGTCCTCGGTTTTCCCGGAACTTCGCCTTTGAGAGGCCAACGAGCGCTCTAGTTGTTGTTTACTGGTCAACGAAGTTGGTAAGTGCCGTTTTGCGGTCGAAATGTCCACTTTGGGGGAAAGAACCTCTAGGTTCCAGTCGTGACTGTGACTCAAAGCCTTTTTGGAACTGGAGGTTGTCGTGAAGACCCCCCTTGACGTCTTCGTAGGTGAGCATGGCCGCTTGCTGTCATCAGTGCCATCCAAGATCAGGATATCTACACCTGAAGTACCCGAAGACGAACCTCGCTGCCTCGAAGAACTCCCTCGAGAGCTTGGTCTTGGCGAGCAATTGATCATACCACCTGCCGTCTCAACAAAAGCTTCTCTCACGTTGACGCCATTACGCAAAACTCCAGCTGAGGTATTGGGGCGTCGTTCCAGTCGAGCTCTAGTTGCAGCAGCGGCAGCCTCACTGCCATTGATACCGTCGATGCTTCCTTTTCTTCGCGATCTGCTGCGGACTGATGAACTGTCCTCTATGTAGAGGGCATTGTCGGTGTCTCGGGGGACACCTAACTGAGAGGTTCCGTCACTGTCTAGCTGCCACGTTTTGAGTTCGTCGAGGATAGCGTCACGCGACTTGAGCTTATGAGAGTCGAGCTCCCTTGCTCGATCAAGCGTGTCAGTGATGGAAATTCGTCTTGCTGGGGTCTTTGGACGGTCGAGCAGCCCGTGACTTGATGAAGGACGTGAGCTAACAGATCCTTCAGAACTATCAGCTGTGGAGTTATACAGATCGTGCGTTAATCCAATTTCGGTTTCGTATCGGTGTCGACGCAAAGCACTCGAGACATTTCCTGCAAACACGATATCTGTGCCATGAGTGAGACGGCTACTGGCGTCATCATTGCGAGGAGAGTCGAGTGGAGGGCCACCCAGACTAGTCGTGCTCGAGGAAAATGAAAGACTCGTGAGCTCGTTTGGCCCCGTCGTTCGCAAGTTACCTGCTGCCTTTGCTTGAAGCTGGTCTCGGTGCTTCTGGATGGCAGCGTCAATATCAGAGTCGGACAACTTGGCCCGTTCGATGTCGGAAAATGCTCTGTCATCCAACGACGCGAGCTGTGGCACAAAGGTTGCGACAATCTGTCGGTATTGCTCGACGGTCTCAACAGGGTTTCCCGTCAAATTAAGTGATGTCAGCTGCGGACAAAAGGCTAGGATGTAGAGACGCATAGCAGAAGTTGTTAGACTCTGCAGAGTACACACGATAACTATGTAGATAGAAAATTTCCAACCTAATTGTTCAATTTGGCCTATATCCGCGACTCGATTCCCTTCCAAATCTGCGTACCACAATAGTGAGCGACAACACCACATTTGTATCGTCAATTTACTCATTCGTACCAATGACACGAAGCTCCTCGTGCATGGTTAAGGGACTGATATCGTTCACATTGTTGTGCTGCAAGTACAGCTCCTGCAGATTCATAAGCGCTCCGATACCATCGAGGTCGGATATTTGGCAGTGCATTGCCCACAGAATGCGCAGCGAACCAAGAGACGTGCCCAGATCACGAAAACTGCTGAGATTGCTCTGTTGCAGTCGTAGCTGCTGCAGCGTCGGCAAAAGGCCTCCAATGACCTCTACCGATTGCTTCGTCGAGTCTACGGATATCTGCAATGACTTGACCCGCGTAAGGTCTTGACTCCCTGCCAGTTGTTTCTGCAGCATCAAACATCCAAACAATCAAAGCTTCAGCTGGCAAACATCCTCTCACCACAAACCACACAGTCTTCAACTCACCAGCTTTTCTTCCGTGATGTCGTCAAACGGGTTATCCAGTTGCAGGATCTCCAGATCTGCTTCTTGTCGACTGCTCTTCACTGGAGACAGCAATCCCGACGCACTCGCGCTTAAACTTCCAGTTGGAACAGGTGTTGGGTTGCATTCCTTCGGCAGCGTTCGGATGAGGAAGCTCGTCTTCACGTTTCCAGGCTTGGGTCTGCCTGCAATCGGCTTCCGCTTCGTCGTCTTAGAGACGACCGCATTCTCATCCATTTCGTGGCGTAGATCATTAACGACGACCGTGCTCATGGCTCACCACACACTCTGCAGCAAAACCTCTTCCGTCAATTCCAGCACTAGACACAACGAGCTTTCCACCAACGCACACGCTATTAATACGCTCGCGTCACACTTCCCAACACTTCATGCTGCGGTGACGCTGGTATTTTTGGATGGCTACATTCGTCTACCGGAACACAAAATGTTAGGCCGGTACACTGTGCCACTGCATCCTCGATATAAGCCAATCATCATTCTGTAGTACTGTACTTGGGATTTGTAAGCAAAATTACCTAACCCTACATGATACCCATTATTACAGTTTACAGCTTACAACTTGCCCAAAATTTAGAACGAAGACCAAAGTTTAGAATGAACAATAAATGCTACAGGTTACAAAATTTAGGCGCACCCTTTTCAGCCATTTTCGACCAAGCACAAAGTGAAATGGTCGACAAGACGTCGCCGCCATCTTCGCCCGCCAGTGGCGTCAGCACGCACACCACGACGCCGTCAATCCCCGCCGCCAGAGCTTCACATGTGTCTAAATCTAATGCAGACGCCAATGAGAAGCCGTCGTTCGTGTTCTTGCGGCTGAAGCGCAAGCGCACCGACGACCCGATGGAATGTTTGGTGGTGCACAGCGAACCGGACTCTAAACGGCCCAAAGCTGGGTCTCCGGACCTTCTGCAGGCGTTCACGAAGCTTTCGACCACCGAGAAACGCTTCGTCTTCAAGCACATCGACACGATGGAGGAGCCGACAGCGCCGGGACACGGCAAGTGGACGGAGAGACTCAAGCGCAAGGCGCGGTCGCTCAAGGACGAGCGCGCCGACATGTTGGCCAAGAAGCAGATCGCTCCAGTGTTCCAGAAAGACCCGACGGCTTCTAAACAGACGGAGAAGCGCGTAAAACAGCAGCAGAGTCGCTCTAAAGCTCGACGGAAAGAGGAGATGCTCAAGTCTAGAGGACTGCAGCCCGTCGTGGAGATCAAGGAGAAGCAGACGATGGAGCTGCATGGAATCCGACTGGTAGATCTGCAGATGTCAGCTCCTCTGAGTACGGAGAAGACGCAGAATGACACAGATGAGGAGATACTGGAGAAAAGCAAGGCTGATGTGGTCACGGTGAACGGAGCACGGCTGAAACCTACGCGAGTTCTGAACCCGCACGAGCGCGTGCTGGATGAGGCAATTTGGAACGCCTTCAGCGCCAACGACTTTGCCCCGTTTTTCCAGATTTACCATGCGCGGCATCCGGAGCTTCGTGCGGACCCGATGACATTTCAACGACCAGCGGACAGAAGTACCATTTTGATGGCTGCGGCGCTGCACGGTCGTAGTGATGTTATTGAAGTGCTACTGCGCTCCGGCACTACTAGCGTTCTTCAACAAGATTGGGAAGGCGCTACTGCAGCAGTGTTTGCGAAGCGTGGGGGCCACGCCAATGTGGAGACAGCATTACTTGCGTGTGAAGAGGCGGAACACGAAAAGGACTACGTCTACGACGTCTACTGCGTTGACATCTCTGCGAGTGAGGGGCAAGACAGTGCGCATAACACAGCTACCAGTTCTGGAGAGGGTTCCGAACAAACAAGCGTGAATGGAGTGCCGGTCGTTAGTGTTAGTTCGGAGGTGCAACGGTGGCTCTCTGAAGACATGCCGAGTGATGAGGTGGAGGAATACATGCTGGAGTCCGACATCGATAGCAACGATGAAGCCGACGGGTACGCATGTCTGTATAGATATCCATGGGATCGCTGAAGCGCGCGTGATGAGGGCACGTGGGCGCGAACGGGACCGATCTAAAGATCATAATGCTGAGAGACGGCGGGTTACTGACGATGACGGCGTCTGCTCAATTTGTTTTAACACTTGCTTTTGCCTGTGGCTTGCATCGTGTGTAGATTGAGCGAGGATTCCAACGACGAGGACAACGCGGCAAACGATTATCCTGACGAAGAGTCATCGGACGAGTCTCTGGCCGACAATGAAGACCTTGATGAGGTACGTGCTTGCAAGGGATGGTGACGTTATTATAGTTTTGCTGTCGTCGCTTCGGATATAATTCAGAGTGCACTCGCATGTCTTTGCGGTTTGGTAGATCGGAGCGCGGCGCCGTTGGAAAAATTCTGAGGACGATTACACTGAGCGAGACGAGTTCGACTATTAAACCGCTTGCGGTTGTTATGGCGTGAGTGTTCGTCGACCGGAAGCTGAGTGCGTAGCATTCGTATCATGCCCAAATACGTGCAAAAAGTTGCAAGTTTGTTGTATATGTACATGTAAATGCAAATGTGGGCCATTGCTTCCAACCATTTCTATTTGTTCACAACAAGTTACAGATGCACCGTAAGCTCACATCAGCTGGTGCCAAGTAAGTGGATATGCGTGTGAATTCATAATTCATAAATTGTTTTCGTTACACACAGCGTGGCTTCCATGAAGCACTACACACACGTACAAGCAACACACTACATGTACACGCAATACACTAGCAATGGCTGCAAGCTACGCGAAAAGGAACGCATCCACGTCGATGTTGACATTGTGGTCGGAGGCGCCTCCGAGCAGAGTGTCCAGCTCGCAGTCTGACAGTGCCTGGGCGGTGTCCAAGTCGCCGAGGATCACAGACACGTCGTCTTCGGCGAGCAGATCATACGGTGCAGCACAGTCGAAGTCGACATCAATGTCGTTGTCTCTATCGCTGTGGCAGACGTGCATCTCCATTGGCGAGATGACGGCGTCCCAGTCCAGCTCGATGCAGTCTAGCACGTCAAGCTGTAGATCGTCCGTGCTGTAGTAGTCGGCCTCCAGCAGCCACAGCGGCTCCAGCATGGAAGCAAAGCTGACATTGACGTCGACGTCGTCCAGGTCGTCGACGGCGGACACGTCGCGCGGTGACATCTTGTGCTTCTTCGCGGAGACCGGAGGTTCGGTCGTCGTGGCCAGTAGGCTCCGAGGTCGCTTCGTCGACGTCGTGGCTCTCGCCGGCGTGGTTGCGGTCGTCGGCTTCATCTTCATCTGGCTCACCAAGGCGGCGAGCTGAGACGGGTGGCACCGCACGAGCACGTCGTGGCTGAACGTGGCGACACAGGCGCGCGTCTTGGTCCACTTGTGGAAGGCGAAGTTGTTGAGCTGGCGCTGGAAGCTGGAGAACTTGCCGTGCTTGAAGTACTTGCGCAGCACCTCGGTCTCCAGTCGCGGCACGTCGTAGACCTGGAAGTGGGATCCGTCGGCCGCCCACGAGAGGATACGCTGGTCTTCGTTCTGGAGCATGTCGTAGACGGAGCGTACGAAGCGAGGCACGGTGGCGTCGCTGGCAGTATTCATATTCGTATTCGTATTCGTATTCATACTTGTCAGGTGGTTGTTATTGCTGTCGTTGGTGGCGATGTTGTTGATTATCTTGCTGGTAACGTTCTCGGTCGTGGCGTTCTTGTTCGTGGTGTTTTTGGTGGTGGTGGTCTTGAGCTCGGTCGCGTGGTTCGTGTTAGTCGTGTGGTTCGACAGGGCTTGATCACGAGGGTTGACTTTCGCAGTGGCTTGAGTGGGTCGAGCCCAATTGAGTTGTGGCCCAATTTGATGTAGTAGTCGAAGCTGTCGCGGAAGCCTGTGCGGGATACACCGGGCTTCTGCCACACAGATAGTAGACCGCAACAGCCACAGCTGAACAGGTGACGAGGAGCTCACCACGCGTGCTAAAAACGTCAAGCTGTGTCATATTGGGCAAGGCATCCATCTGTGTCGGCTAGCGCTAAGATAGCTCGACTAGACAGCTGGCACTGCGTTGTTGTTGCGACTACCACCCGCGTACTGCTGGCGGGGAACTCACCGAGAACACAAATGGCGAGTGTGTTCCGACAAAGCACATGCTTCAGTGTTGAGTGCAATTTCTTTCGTGACGGCTGGTCGGAGTCGGCCGCGATGCCACCCGCTGGTGGGCTTGACAGCGATTGGGTGCTACGGACTAAGGCGCTGGCGCTGGCGAAGTCTACCAGGTGGTGGAGCTCCCTTGATTCGGTGCTTGGAGCTACGCTCTCCGAAGTGTCGTGCTTACGTAGCTCGCTTGGTCCCTCTACTGCGACGCGAAGTGTCGGCGCTGCAACGAATGGAAGTGTAGCCATGTCGACCAACAGAGATGACTAACAGAGATAGCCGTGCGTGTGTCGAAATTGAAGACGAATCGCAAAAAAAAGGTCGACTTACGACCACCGAGAGATAACTTCAACCAGAAGATCGTGCACATCGGTCGACTGGAAGTTCACGCCCATCGTTAGCCCCCCACCCGTTAGCTCACATCGACTGCAAGCTCGCATGCAAAGTAACTTGATCACGTTCTGCGTATGAATTCATAAGTTATGTCGTTACACACAGTGTGGCTCCCAAGAAACGCTACACACTACATGTACATGCAATACACACTACACACTACACACTACATGTACACGCAATACACTAGCAATGGCTGCAAGCTACGCGAAAAGGAACGCATCCACGTCGATGTTGACATTGTGGTCGGAGGCGCCTCCGAGCAGAGTGTCCAGCTCGCAGTCTGACAGTGCCTGGGCGGTGTCCAAGTCGCCGAGGATCACAGACACGTCGTCTTCGGCGAGCAGATCATACGGTGCAGCACAGTCGAAGTCGACATCAATGTCGTTGTCTCTATCGCTGTGGCAGACGTGCATCTCCATTGGCGAGATGACGGCGTCCCAGTCCAGCTCGATGCAGTCTAGCACGTCAAGCTGTAGATCGTCCGTGCTGTAGTAGTCGGCCTCCAGCAGCCACAGCGGCTCCAGCATGGAAGCAAAGCTGACATTGACGTCGACGTCGTCCAGGTCGTCGACGGCGGACACGTCGCGCGGTGACATCTTGTGCTTCTTCGCGGAGACCGGAGGTTCGGTCGTCGTGGCCAGTAGGCTCCGAGGTCGCTTCGTCGACGTCGTGGCTCTCGCCGGCGTGGTTGCGGTCGTCGGCTTCATCTTCATCTGGCTCACCAAGGCGGCGAGCTGAGACGGGTGGCACCGCACGAGCACGTCGTGGCTGAACGTGGCGACACAGGCGCGCGTCTTGGTCCACTTGTGGAAGGCGAAGTTGTTGAGCTGGCGCTGGAAGCTGGAGAACTTGCCGTGCTTGAAGTACTTGCGCAGCACCTCGGTCTCCAGTCGCGGCACGTCGTAGACCTGGAAGTGGGATCCGTCGGCCGCCCACGAGAGGATACGCTGGTCTTCGTTCTGGAGCATGTCGTAGACGGAGCGTACGAAGCGAGGCACGGTGGCGTCGCTGGCAGTATTCATATTCGTATTCGTATTCGTATTCATACTTGTCAGGTGGTTGTTATTGCTGTCGTTGGTGGCGATGTTGTTGATTATCTTGCTGGTAACGTTCTCGGTCGTGGCGTTCTTGTTCGTGGTGTTTTTGGTGGTGGTGGTCTTGAGCTCGGTCGCGTGGTTCGTGTTAGTCGTGTGGTTCGACAGGGCTTGATCACGAGGGTTGACTTTCGCAGTGGCTTGAGTGGGTCGAGCCCAATTGAGTTGTGGCCCAATTTGATGTAGTAGTCGAAGCTGTCGCGGAAGCCTGTGCGGGATACACCGGGCTTCTGCCACACAGATAGTAGACCGCAACAGCCACAGCTGAACAGGTGACGAGGAGCTCACCACGCGTGCTAAAAACGTCAAGCTGTGTCACATTGGGCAAGGCATCCATCTGTGTCGGCTAGCGCTAAGATAGCTCGACTAGACAGCTGGCACTGCGTTGTTGTTGCGACTACCACCCGCGTACTGCTGGCGGGGAACTCACCGAGAATACAAATGGCGAGTGTGTTCCGACAAAGCACATGCTTCAGTGTTGAGTGCAATTGTCACCTTCGTATGGTGGTGGAGACTACAATCGCTGTTTTGACACTCCAACTGCCATCACTGCGAGTGTTTTTCTGGTAGAGCATTTGCTCTAGTCTTGAATTGGTGTGCAATTTTTCGTGGTACTGGTAGTTGGTTCTAGTCGCCTCTCAGCTGTAGCGTGGATCCAAAACTCTCCTCTAAAATTGTTGCCAATCAGAAGAACATGAAGTCGCGTTGTATCCGTGCAGCACTTGTGCCAGATGCCTATATGAGTGAGGTCTAGTCGCCGTGAGAGTCGCTTGTCGTAATAGATAAGTGTTTTCTAGAGGAAACCGCGACTTGTCGCTTCTACGAAAAATGGAAAATGTAGCCATTTCGAAAAGAAACGTAGAAGCACCTGCAAGGGGAAGGCATACAATCACTAAGGCGTCACTTCAACGTCGTACTCTGAGCGTTCAACGTCGGCTTTCAAGGACGCAGCATACTAGTCAAATACGACAGCTGTAAATGCCACGAGACACCGTACGATCCTGGTGAGACTTTCGCAGCTGCAGTTTCCGCGCATTCTGAGACCAGATTGTTGTTGCGGCTGGAAGTTGTGCACCAAAACCTTGGAGAACAAAATCTTCTGTGTATGTCTCCCGTCACAAATATAGCTAGAATTCTCGGCGATATTACCTACTTGCTAAGGGACTAAGGCGACCCGCTGTGTTTCTCGATTTCTCGATCACAACCTAATTTGAATTTGAGGTGAGCAACCCTCTACAAGAATCAACACCGCCACACTAGCAGAACAGATCCATCATGCGCTCCAGCGAGAATATCATCGACGAGGTTCCTCGATTCGTGAGAACTCTCTACGATATCTTGCAGGACGAAGACCCTTGCATTCTCTCGTGGTCGGTGGACGGGTCCCATTTCCAGGTCTTCGACGTCCCCAGACTCGAGCGCGAGATCCTTCCAAAGTACTTCAAGCATTGCAAGTTCGCCAGCTTCCAGCGGCAACTCAACAACTTCGGATTTCGCAAGTGGACCAAGACGCGCGCCAGCGTGTGCACTTTCAGTCACGAGTTTCTTCACCGGTGCCATCCCTCGCAGCTAGCCGGTTTGGTAACTGAGATGGAGATGCACAAGGCAGCGATGTGCGCTGCAGCTTCTCACATCGGGACGAAGCGTTTACGAGATGAGAGTGACGCTGACAAGCGCATCCTTCGCATGGACTTGAAAAGACTGCACACGGAAGACTCACAAGAGGACGAGCGCGAGCCGGAACAAGAGATGGCTACATTCAGCCCCGAGAACTTCAACAGCGAGTCGTGGCCATTGGCCGATTTGTGTGCGCTGGACTGGTCTCTCATGATCGATTCTGGTCGCGAAGACGAACTTAACGCGCTCCTTGACCCAATTCTGATGGGAAATCAAGTGATGCCAACAGCTCATGTAGAACCAGACAACAACAGCAGCAACCACAATATCAACTCTGGAGCTGGGCTGGACAGTTTGCCACCACTCGACGTTGAGTACCTTGGCGATTCGTGGACAGACATTTTTGACGAAGTTACTTTGTGAGTCTCTTCTGTAAACTGTACGTACGTGCTGCGTTCTGTAAAGCAATGTGATTTGTATTTTCAACTGCGGTCGTGCGTTGTTGAAACAAACAGCAAACTCAAAGCCTGGAGCCCCAGACTAGGCTAGACAAACATGCCTGCGCTTGTTCGAAAAGGTGAAAAAACAACAAGAACGCTTATGGAAAGAGAGCAGCGGGATACCGATAGTTTGATGTCCTCTACGCAGCAGTGCACGTCGACTCGGGGCAGTATGGTGGGTCGCGGGGGCAGTTGTTGTCGCGGTTGGCGCTTCTGGCGTCATTGTGGGAGTCTCCGTCGTCGCAACAGCGGAACCGCTTTCGTTTCCAGTAGTGCTTGCACTCGAGCTTCCGCACAGTTTAACATCAGCACAGTTGTTGAAGAGCTCGTGGGGTTCCAAATGGGTGGCTTCCCAGTAGAATTCGAGGACACAGTGCTCCGGGCTGCATGGCAGACCCGACTCCGGTACATCGATGCCCATTTCAGCGGGGATCGGGTCGTCACCCTTGTTTCCGGCCGCAGGATGTAGCGAGCGCATGCAGTCATCGAGTTGTCCGACCTGTAACTTGTCGCTCACATCACCAGGGTTCACCAGGTACACAGTGCAAGGACCAATGTGGTTGGCTCCGTCGTTCGCTCGCATTTTGATCTTGCTTCGGCCGTACGAAACCGTCTGGAGGTTCGTGTCAGGCGTGTTGTCGAGGCAGTCACTATGGCAATAGGCCAATCGAAGGTGCTGTTGATGTCGAGACCCATCGTTCGGATCTCTCGAGATTCGGGTGTGACCATTCCACCATGACCGAAAACAGTGGGGCTGCTTGTGCAGATCACGAGGAGCGAGAGGCCAAGCTGCGAGGAAACCATTGGGATGACAGGGAGAAGGAGTATGACTTGGGTGGGTGATCCAAAATTGAAGAATGAAAGTGCTGGAGTATGGCAATATTGGCATGGTGCAGCTTGGTCCGAGTTTTGGTGTATGTTTGCTTTTTACGCTTGGTGAGTCATTAATCGTTGACGCAACCACCGATTTTCGCTACTTCAGCATTTTGTTGACCATCGCCATGCTGCCGCACCAGCAGAAAACGCCAACCGGTCAGCTGGGTCCCAGCGACACACATACATTAGCGGTACTGCTGCAGCTAATATCATCCGCCGCGATACACTACAGAGGACGGCTCAGAGCAAGTCGGAGAGCTTCAAAGATGTCGATTCGCATTTCGTCCATATTGCGAAAAAACTTTCGAGTCTTCGTAAGCCAGAAAGTAAATTGCATGAATCCATTAGTCCGCAGGGTTCTCTGCCGCGTATGGCGTACAGTGTTCCTCAGTCGTAGTCCTATGCTGTGCTAACGCTTTAATGGCGAGGACAATGAATTTCCGACGACGCATGACCACAAGGTGACGGAAGAAATGCCACCAGCAGACTTCGAAGCGACAGATATGAGCCGATTAAATCCATCTTCATCCTGTTGGAAGCTTATTTACTGTAGTCGACGGCCTTGACTTCAAACCTTGGAGTAGAGGCTAACCTTGACGTACACACTGGTAACGACACGAGCCACACACAACATAAAGTAGGAGTTGTAGGAAGGTGTTCATCACTCACTAGTTGATTCATTAGATACTACCACAAGACAGGACACACGTCACGACAAATACTACAACAAACACACATACTGTAGCACACGCTGGGTGCATACAGTCCTTGATCGTCAGCTCACTTTTGCCTCCACTACACCGTGAAGCAGGACGCAATCTGGCACTTCGATCGTACCAAATGCATTTGATTACACCCATTGCTGCGGGTGGTGCCAGAAGACCAGACTATGGCCCGGGTGGCGCTTGAAAAACTGAATGGGCTCGATCTTGTCCTCAGCGTTGCGGTGGACATACATGGCGAGACAGCCTGGGTGATTCTCGCGTCGAGAAGGCATGAACCCCACTGTTTTCTTGCGGTCGTACACACTTTGTAGGTAGAACTTGGACGTTGAGGTCACCGGTGTGCGGTCGGGCACACCAGTGATAATAAACTTGGCACGCACGTCGATCTTGTTGCTGAACGTCAGCTTCTTGAACATCTTCTGCATACGCAGCACCGTTCCATCGGTGCGTGCGAACGAGACGCAATCTCCACCGCGAAGCAGACCGTCCGTGGTGTGTCCGATAAGGCGTAGCGTGTCACTGTCCTCCAAAGAGTCGTAAGGTTGGACTGCGTGGCAACGTACACGACGTGAGAATGGGTTCTTGTGGCCTCCTCCACGCCGCTTAGGGTGGCCCTGGACTTGGGTGATTTGGCCAGTGGTTGTCTTGAAGACCAGGTGCAGTTCCTGTCCGTGATACATGGGTACGGAAGGAACCTCGTTGCTGGGCGAATGAGTTCCTGCAGCTGCGGTGCCTTCGCCTGCGTGACTTCCTTCTGGCACAGTAGCCTTTCGAGAGCGAATGATCTGGCTCAGCATACGCGGCGGCGAGCTGAGTCCGCGGATGTTGCGTGCCGAGCCGCCTACACGCTTCGGTACTTCGGTGATACGAAAGCGTGGCTTGCGACGATTGGGGTCACGAAGCGAGGCTTCAAAGTTCGCCGCAGCCTGATCACGGGTTTGCCGAATACTGTCGATATCCACTGAGCGATTGGTCGGGTCATCGCCGTAGTCGTCCGTGGTAGCACTGCTGGCATCGTCGTCCTCAATCTCGCTCTCGCTTTCACCTTCATCATCACTGTTTTCTAGCACAAGCGGCGACATACTTCTCTGCTGGTACTGGTTGTGCAGCAGCACGTCACGTAAGTGTGACGGAATAGGAGGTGTCTCGTACTCCGTTGGCAGCATGTCGAGCGTAAGTCCGGACGGTATCGGTGGGGTTCCGGCCATCAGACTCGCCGTGTCCTCAAATGTCGGGCGCATGATCTCGTCACTGCCGTCCGTGTCCACATCCAGAAACGAGTTGGCCAGGTCCATCATTGCTGGTGGCGTCATTAGCGGCGGCGGGGTATCCATCAGGTCCGGAGTCGAGGATGCACTGGTCGTGGAGGATGCCATTGCCTTGTTAGACCCTGCGTCGGCCGATTGCTCAGTCCAGCGCATCGTCATGCGCGACAGCGGGTTCAGGATGTTTGACAGCCGCGCTGAAGTGGACAAGGATGAAGTGGTGTGCGCACGGCGGCGCGACGACGCCAACGGTTCGTCTTCGCTCAGCACGGCGATGTCAGCCGTGTCGTCTTCCTGAAGCTCATTCACATCGTCGTAAAGGGCGGCAGCGTACGCCTTGTAGGGCGGCACCGGCGGCGGCGCCCGCTTGAACGGACGGTGCTGGAACGACCCAAGACCTTCATCGCCGACCGTCTGTCGACGCACCCGAGGAGGCGACGCCTTGATGTTGGCTGGGTACACCGTCACCTTGCAGTACTTTGGGTCCAAGCCCATGATCACTTAACAGATATCGGAACCGATGTTCGCCACGCGGCCTACAAAGTCTTACTTGGCAAGTATTCACGATAACAGGGCGGCAGAGTCCTGTGTAGCACACGTCAAGTTGGAATGTAGCTGCGGCCGAGTGGCATCGCTCGGCTGGATCGGAGACAGACGCGTCTTGGAGAAGAGGCGAGCACCCGGTCGACAGGGCGGCGTCGGGGTGGCAAGCACGGTTAGCATGGCGCTCGACTCGGTCTCACTATTGGCTCCTCCATGCGGCGTGTGGCGTGACTCGCACACCCTGCCAGCTGCTATCCGTATGCTCACCATGCGATCCGCGACCTTTACTTTGACCAGCGAGCAATTGACTGAATAGATTGAACGCGGTGTAACATCTTGGTGGAGGTGATGACGATGGCTTACCAGCGATAGTCTCCGCTACGTGTACAAATTTGAAGTGGTTTGCGTTCAGAGTTCCCTACCGAGACTTTGTTGCTGTAAAGCCACAAATGCGAACAAGCTGCTGCGGTAGAAAGCGCCGTGGTCAAAGGATACACTTTCAATGAACACCGGCACCTACAGCCAGTGGTCTGGTCACGGGATAGTCATCCGCATGGGATTCTTATCCACACGTCTTGTCCGCACAATCGCTTCTCCGCGTTGTCCAAGCGCTCGCAGCCTTGCAACGTTCGTTACCATCACTGACGGCCCATCATCCACGTGAAGAGTCCTCACTGAGGACTACATTGGTAAAGACTGACCCCAAGCAGCTTGACCATCGTTCATTGAAGCGCAAATTTGGACTCGGTGGCGTGGTGTCTTATATCGCGACCGTCTCTCTCGTCAAGACCGACAACGATGGCCACGGCTGTGCCGCTGTGAGCCGAGAGAGCGCTATCAAGTCGGATCGGATCGAATGGAGCGGTCACGCAGTACCGGTAGTAGCCGCACCTCTGCGTCTGAAGGCGATTGCTCCTTCCCTCGCCAAGTAGCATTGGTTTCTGTCTTTACGTAGGTTTTTACGGGCACTTCAATTGAAGGCGTAACACCCCCACGTACTTCAAAATACCAGTACCCTTCTCGTATGTTCTCAACAACCTACGTTGCAACTCCTACTTTTCAAGGATTCACAACGAGTAAAGACTACGTTTCTCCGCTCTTTACAAGTGGGTTTTACGCGAAAGAAGTCGCTCGTCACGTTCCCCTTCTACGCTGTTGACAGCGTTGCGTTCGGATACAGTAATCTACCCGATTAAGGAACGGGGTTCAATTAATAGCCTCTCATATTTTATAATATAGGGAAAACGATGGGACGAGATGGAGATGAGCATCAGTTTATATATCCTGTGTACTTATATATATCAGGCGTTTCTTACTGGGGAAGATTACTGTACATGTATTAATAGTTCGCAGTTTCAGGCATGCTTGTCCGCTCAAGGAATTCGTTCCACTGCCAACACTCTAAATATCCATCAGCGTTATCGGCCAACTTGGCCTCCCTCTTCTTCAAATTGCATTTAAGAGTGGGCAATGCTTCGAGTGCCAAGATTTTTTTCTCTCGGACAAATGATAGTTTGGCCTCAACAAGGACATCAGCAATCTGAGACAGCGGTGGTGGTCAACAAGTCATCAGGAATACCTGTCGATTGGATAGCTCTCCACGGACTCAGCACCAAGTTGTGAATGCTGGTACCTCCATCACCGAGTCGGTGTGCTGATTATCGCAGCATTCTTGTCGTAAACTTAAGAGAACCAGCAATGATTACCACCAATGCGCCGATATACATAGCTGTACGCTTTGAGAGCAACAAGTACGTCACAGTTTGCGCGCGTTATCGACTAGCAAGTCACTTTCAAAGCTCACAACCCAACCAGCTTCAGAAGACGCACATCGCAACAGCGAATTTCCCCTCGTGTGCACGTAAGCAACATCTTACAACAGTTTCAAGAACATGACGCGCGTAGTGATTATTGGAGGTGGGGCGGCAGGAATCCGAGTGGCTCAATCCTTAGCCAAGAGCCTCTCCGAGCCCGATAATACCGAAGTCGTTCTTCTCGAGAAGA